>SCDY01001856.1:0-21950 GCA_004143825.1 Drosophila micromelanica | reverse complement strand
ATGATTTTTGACCGAAAATTTGACCCTCTCAAAATCAAGTTAAATGTTGTTTTTTATGCTAATTATGATAAATGCAATCGATTAAAAACATAAACTCGCCATTCTAAATGTTGAAAAAAAAATTTTTTTGAAAATTCATAAGGGGGGACCCTTTGATTTTTTGACGAAAAAAATCAAAAAAATTTTTTTTTCAAATATGCATATATTTTGAATGCAGAATCAATATAGATAACAAATTATGATCATAATGGCTTCAAACGTGAAAATCGGATCACTTTTGACAAAGTTATGGTAGTTTGAAGTATGGGAGCTATGGTTCCGAGAGCTATACATGTCAAAATATTTATCAATTTTGGCATGATTTTTGACCGAAAATTTGACAATCTCAAAATCAAGTTAAATGTTGTTTTTTATGCTAATTATGATAAATGCAATCGATTAAAAACATAAATTCGCAAATTTAAATTTGGAAAAACATATTTTTTTGAAAATTCATAAGGGGGACCCTTTGATTTTTTGACGAAAAAAATCAAAAAAATCAAAAAAATTTTATTTTCAAATATGCATATATTTTGAATGCAGAATCAATATAGATAACAAATCATGATCATAATGGCTTCAAACGTGAAAATCGGATCACTTTTGACAAAGTTATGGTAGTTCTAAATTTTGAAAAAAAAAATTTTGCAAAATATATGATACATATATTTATATATATATATAAAAAATTTCAAAAAAATTTTATTTTTGAAATTGAATATATTTTGATTGCAGAATCAATCTATAGGACAAATCATGGCAGATATGCCATCAAACGTGAAAATCGTTTCACTTTTGACACAGTTATGGGAGTTCAGGGACAGACTGACGGACTGACGTCGCTCAACCCAATATACTCATTTCACTTCGTAAATGGGTATAAAAAGGAAAAAATTCAAAAAAACACATTTTCAATTTATTCGACTGTAAAAACAAACGAATTGACCTCTTCGCTCTGCCTCAAGTGTCCTGTGTGTGTGTGTGAGTGTGTATTTGTGTGTGTGACACTAATAGAATGTCACTTTGAGGTTAGATTGAATGCTGCAACTTTGGCGTCCAGTGCATAACTTAGCCTAACTTGCCAGCAGCTGACCACAGTTGAGGTTTAGTTTGGACACCTACATTTGAAGCTGAATGCTAAGTGAATTGTGGTTGCAACGCCTTTAGCTTTCGGGCCATAACGTAATTAGCATGTGGCCAAAATGCCGAAAGTCATTTAATGTCAACACACACACACATACACACACACACAGAAGCATTTGCCACATGCACTTAATTGCATCAATAATGAATACCGCAAAGTTGCAACAAATAAATGCCACTTTTGGTGGCGCCTTTAAAACTACATCGAAAACGAACTTTAACTTATTGAAAGTAGAATTTTTTATACGCATTAAGATATTAATTTCCTTTTGAATTTTCTTGGAACATTTGGTTTTTTGAGAGCATATTTCAAGCCTTTAAAAGGGGGTGGGAGGGTGTAAAGTATTTTCTTTATTTATACTAAATGAGCTCAAGTTGAGTATTAGAGATTTTTAAATATCTACTAATTTTTTAAATATCTACCAATCAATAAAAGGTTTCTTTTTAAATATATAACTACACAAAGTAATTAAAAATTATATAGATTTTTTGTTTGTTAAATTATATAAGAACTAAAACTAAACCAAATATTTATAAAGTTAAAAAAAAAACTAATTTGATAAGGATTTTTAAATATTTTTTGACAAAGAATTAGCTTTAAAGCATTGAAAAAGAGGATTTAAAATTGATTTTGATATGATTTTAATAGATCGATTGACATTAATATAACCCACCAAAAATGACTTCCTTTGTTCATAAAAGTTTTTACTTTATCAGACTCAAATGACAATCTTTTTTGTTTATAGCAACTTTCCACTTTAAAGTTTATTTTTTGCTACTGTTTTAGCATAAATAAAAACTTGTAACTTTTGATTGGCCACAATTTTGACAACCAACAAACTTGTTGCCATGGCTTTTTGGGGGTTAAGGTAACTTTTGCACTTTTGTTTTAGCAGCTTGTTAGCCATAATTTCGACAATCAGCTTTTGCCATTTGACCTCTAGCATTTTGTTAATTAAACAATGCGTTGTTAGTTTCTGAACACGCCGAACAAAGCAAAACAATTAGTTTGCTTGCTTATTCATTAGAGGACAAAGCCAGGCGAGGGGCGGGGGAGGGTGTTCCTAATGCTGATTTACGAGCAGTTAATGTACTCACGTGCAACGTGTTGCAAGCTGCTCCAAAAATGAGGGCAGCTCGGATGAACGTGCAAATATGCAACATAAACAGTGAAATAGACGGGCAACTGACACACATCACTGTAAACGAGAGTGTGAGTGTGTGTTTGAGTGTGTGTGTCTGTCTGTGTGTCTGTCATATTTGCCATACGCTCGAGCGCCGCTGAAAAGGCTTATAATTTCCGCTTGTTGTTCGCCTCGGCTCGGCTCGACTCGGCAGGAAGTCTCAATGGGATGTGCATGCCACAATATGGGGCATGCCACCTGCCAGCATGCCTGTCAACGTCACTGTGTGCGTGTGTGTCTCTCTACACTGCCATCGAACAGTCAACGTTCACCACCTGCAAGGCCTGCCAGCGCTGCATTGCCTGAGGTCAAGTGCCTGCTCAATGGAGAAAGGCAAATGCAAATGTTGGCTTTAAAGGCTCGTCTCGCCTCGCCTCGCGTCGCGTCGCGTCGCTTGGCAACAGTCAAGTCGAACTTGCGGCCCAAAAGCGCCGAATGGCAGCGCGCATAAAGTACTCAATCTGAACTAGAATACCTGCTTAAGTTAGTGGTGAACGACTAGCAGTTACCCTGTACTAGGCTGTGAATAAGCGGCTCTTAAAAGTGCACAAAAACTAAATTGCTCTCTGAGATAAGCTTAAAAAGCTAGACAATTATCGATATTTATCGATCGATACCTATCGACACTAATCTATAACGATATTTATCGATTTCAAGGTAAAGGAGAAATAAACGAAGAAAACAAATATTATAGTGCTATCTTAGATTTGCAGACAAATATATAAAGTGATAAACAGCCAGCCCGACTGAAGGAAACATGGGATCACACACTTCTTTAAAGCCCTTTTTAATGATTAAAGGGTATCGAAAGAAAGTAGAATCAAGCAGCGGGCGGTTTTCGCAACGCTTGACATTGAGCGCCCACTTCTTGGGCATGGGTTTTCAGGGTCTGCCGCCTTATCAGGCAAGGACAAAACGTGCCAAGCGAACGCCACAGGCGCAGCCACTTTTCCCACCGAATCCTGGCAAGCGGATCTGCTGGAGAAACAAGCACACGTTTTTTTTTCTTGCAGCTTTGGTTCTGACTGTGGCTTTGCCCAGCGATGCTGTTGCCAAAGTGCTGAACAAACATAGTTTCTTTTTCTTGCCTCTCCTTCTTTTATTTTTTTTAGGTATTTTTGTTAGCCTGGTACAACAACAGGCTGTACTCGGTGCTCATACGCATATGTAAACACGCCAGGAAACGGCGTGTTTTCAGTTCTCCTTCATCCCCCTCCTCCGTCAACATGCACTGTTTGTCTTTTTATTGCTGGTCCCATATCCGTTAAATTTCTCTCGTAGACATTTCTCTAGTTGAGCCAAATAAGTGCCCCCTCAAGGCAAAGCAAAGTCTCAAGACTCAACCAACTTATTCGAATGCTGCTTTTTAATTTAATTTATGCAAATTGCTGCATTGACAATGCCCGAGAAATTGAGAGCATTTGCATTGCATAATTCCAAAACAAGGAAACAAAATACATAAGGCCTAAGCGCTTTTCAGACGATTTAAATCGGTTCGAGCAGAGCATTTATGCCAATTATCTGATGTCCGACAAGAAATTATTATCCTCCGACAATATCTTTTAATAAGGCTTAAAGACTTGAATAAAATTGATGCAAAGAATAGATTTGCAAGCCTAAGGAAAAACGTAATGATGGTAATATACTTTCGAATAAGGTCATATCTTCGATTGAGGCACCTTTTAAAACTCCTGTTGATTTTATTCGGTTTACGTTTTAGAAAGAAAGAAATAATTCAAGAATTTTCAAAATCCAAGGTATACACCTCAACATACAGGCATGGGCATGACTAAATCTATAGATATGAAAGCCATTTTCAATGGATTCAGGGTATAACCAAAGACAATACATTTGGTATAACCAAATACAACATATAAGTTTTTATATATATTGTCCCAATAAATAAAATAGAATTCAATTAAAATTTCATTCAATTTTAATGCACTTTACAATTTGA
Source organism: Drosophila micromelanica (assembly GCA_004143825.1). Taxonomy (NCBI): domain Eukaryota; kingdom Metazoa; phylum Arthropoda; class Insecta; order Diptera; family Drosophilidae; genus Drosophila; species Drosophila micromelanica. Next base: position 17,627 of record SCDY01001856.1, on the reverse strand, counting down.
CGTAAAAAGTTATTTTCCGCCATTCTCTTAAGCCGATTTATGGGCCAAACAAAATTGTCCATAGGCAAAACAAGACAAAAAACTAATTAAGTTACGAGTGTTCAACTGGAATATACCCTGTAAAAAGTTAAATTATAGCTAAAGCTAGACAAAATCAAATATATTATTTAAATGTAGCCTGTTCAAAATATTTACTAATTTTTAATGTTGTTAATATCGTTGTCATGATACCTTTCTTTCATATTTAAAAAATCCTAGGGTGTAAAAAATGTAACACACAATTCAAGAAAAAAAATTTAAAACCTGAAAAACTAGCGAAAAATGCATGCGACAAATTCTGCCACAGCAGCAGCTGGACTATCGCATTTTTTGCAGCCATTTTTATTTGCCATAAAATTGCGGCACGAACTTTGATGCACACAAAAATGCAGCAACTGCGAGAGTGAAATCAACAGCGTGTGGCAGGGAAAATAAATCAATTTTACAGCTGCACTAACGACAACATATAAATAAAACGGATGCATTGTTTTGAAACAAGTTTGCCAGAAAATAAAAAATAAAAATAAAAATAATTTAAATTTGTACCTTGCAGCTGGGCGTGGCCATTGGTTTTGTGTTGCCGCCGATGCTGGTCCCAAACTCCGATGACATTAACCAAGTGGGCAGCGATCTCCAGATGATGTTCTATATGGTGGCCGGACTCACCAGCGTTCTGGTCGTTCTCATGGCCATATGTAAGCAGAAGGGTATATACAATATATGAAGGGTATATACAAGTTCTTTAACAGTTTTCCAGGATAAGCCGCCAACGCCGCCGTCCGCTGCACAGGAGGAATCTCAGCGTTTGGAGGGCATTGCCGAGGAGCAGGTCAGCTTTATGCAATCGCTGAAGAATCTGATGACCAATCGGAATTTCATATTTCTGCTACTCTCCTATGGCATCAATGTGGGCGTTTTCTATGCCATCTCCACGCTGCTCAATCCGGTACAGTGGGCACCGACTAAAACAGATGATGAATAAACTGAAGGTGCCGTTTGCAATTTGCAGGTGGTGCTCAAGTATTATCCAGGTCATGAGGTCGACACGGGCCGCATTGGCCTCAGCATTGTTCTGGCCGGCATGCTCGGCTCTGTGGTGTCGGGCATTGTGCTGGACAAGACGCACAAATTCAAGTAAGTGCAATGCAATTAATTTCAATGAGTCGCTCATTGCGCATACGCCGTGTGAGTGCCGCAAAAAACTTTATGCCACAGCAACTTTTTATGCACTGTGCATAAATTAAAAGCAGTATATTGGTTTTGTGCACTAGGCATACAATATTGAATAATTAATCTTATATAAATAAATCGGCAACTTTAAGCCAAAGCTGAAGATGTCAAAAAGAACGCGATCGTTAGTGATGTTAAAAATATCAAAACATCGATATTAACAGCAATGCTAACTCGATAATTGTTTTCGATATATTTTTTACGATTTTCTAACCTGATGTAAGCAATTGTTGCTCATTTCAAATTAACATCATTTGAATATATTGAATTTTAGTCGCATAATTTATCTGTAAATACACTGTAAAGAGCATCGCACAGTTGGGGACACCCGACTGTGTGTTTGCCTGTTTTTGTTGCAAACAACATTATGAATTCGCTGTGGTTTTTCTAATGTGCTGCATTTGCTGTTTCAGGGAGACAACCCTGGCGGTTTATGCCCTCTCCATGGTCGGTATGTGGATATTTACGTTCACGCTGGACACGGGACACATCGCAGTCGTCTACCTGACAGCCTCGCTGCTGGGGTAAGTTACTGCAGTAAGTGAACCCATTTCAGTTGTTATTTTCACCCGTGTGCAATGCAGATTTTTTATGACTGGTTACCTGCCCGTGGGCTTTGAATTTGGCGCCGAGCTCACCTTTCCCGAGCCGGAGGGCACCTCGTCCGGTCTGCTGAATGCATCCGCGCAAACCTTTGGCATTTGCTTCACGCTCTTCTACTCGGAACTGTTCTATTCGTACGGCGATGTGCCCGCCAACGTGGCAATGGCTGTGATGCTAATTCTGGGCACGCTCATCACGGCGGCCACCAGATCCGATTTGCGGCGACAGAACGCACAGGCGGTGGCCAGTGGTCCAGCTGTAAATCCATAAATCCACACATACACACACACACTCCACACACATATGCATACATACACACAGCGGGTCGCTCTTTAAATATTTTGATGATAGTAGGTTTTAATGCATATCGTTTTTTTTAGATTGTTTTTAATTTATTGCATTTGTTATATTATTTCTGTTGTAGCTTTAAGTGAAATGTGTTAAAAATTTTACAATTGTTTATTAAACATTGCAGAGCAACATTTATTAACACATACACACATATACTTATAAATATATAAATAGGCATTTATTTTTTAAATTTTTGTATATTGGCCAAACAAAATTTTGTAGAGATTTTAGTGCGTAAGTTTAATGAAAATTTTCAAAAACCAAGAGACTTGTGTGTAAAATTTCAATTTATAATTATTATTATTGCGACTACAATAACAACAACAAAAACAACAGCAACAACAAGATAATATCCTATGAAAACACTTGTTAACAAAAGTAGTTAAAAAATTGTTTAAGCCCCATTTGCAGGCATATTGCATAATCCTCCAGTATTATAGCCAAGCATATAAAATATGTGTATGTTAATATATATATATATATATATATATATATATATAGCAAATGTTAAAAAGCACAACGCGTTTTTTAGTTTATTAACCAAACTTTTCGTTCCACACGCATTTAACAGCCTAGTTCAATTTTATAAGTGTCTAATATTAAATAAAATGCAATACAAAATAGACCCAGGAACAGTTAATACAGTCGAACTGCCCTATAATGAACTGGAACGAAAACTAAACAAAAGTATAAGCTTTAAGTGGGATTAAAAGTTGATTATGAGATTAATATAAAATGTTTTTGAACACTCTGAACATTTCTATGCTAAGATACAAAATATTGGATTCGATCCCAAAAATAAAAAAAAATACGTTCAACTCGAACCAGCTATATGCTATATATTCTTGAGTTAAGGCTAAAAATGTTAAACAGCTGCAAAAGAAAACATAGATGGGGAATTCAGAATTATAGAAGCGACTGTGAGAAATCTTTGTATACAGATATAAAACTAGACTTTCCTGATACAAATATTTGTTAGCTGGTTGATAGTATTCGTTATAGTGTGGTACGACTGTACTTCCAACAGTTAGCAACAATGGGGAAACAGTTTGGACGCTTTATGCACAGTTAAAACCAGTTGAGAAAATGTAGTCGTCTTTAAAGAAATAATCAGCAAATTAATAAAAAATACACCAATAAACTCTATGTGTACATATTTCTAGAGAACTTCAGAGCCTGTTCCATTATGTACATATATATACAAAGACACACACACACCTTTACACACACACACATAAGAAGCAATCAAATAGTTGCTATCATATCTGAGGTGTGTCAATGTTGATTTTGAAGTATTTACAATTAAAGTGAAATCTAAAATATATATATACATGATATTATATAAATACGTTTATAATACGTATCATTGTTGTGACATAGTTGAATTAACTAACATCAAATGCAAGTAAATAAAATTGCACACTTTTAACTGCGGTACAGAAATTGTATTCAATTTTGTAGATAGATTTTAGGCCAATTGCCAGTATTATATATACCTATATAAATACACCTATATATACATATATATATATATTTAATCGTATAGCTCACAAAAAACCTAGTGTCAATTGTCCAACACAAGAGAGACTACCTGACAAAAGCTGTTACTACTTATATATATATATATACTACAACCCCCTAAAGAAATATAAAATAAATTCAGGACACAGAAAAGCAGAAAAGTTGCGACTTGCAAAAATAAAAAAAGAGAAGGGTAAAGAAAACACATGGCATGCTTAATGGTATCCACACACACACACACACACAGTCAAAAGTTATAACATATAAAAAAAGGAAATAAGTGTATTCAATAAAACTTAACCCGTGTATAGAGCAAAATCTTCTGGGCCAAAGGAAACATTTTTACTGGGGGTTGTTTTTTTGCCTTTACATATATATAATTTGTGAGACTGGCTTAAAGTTAGTAGTACATATCGTATATATATATATTAAAGGGTATTTCAACAATACTTTGACGCTGAACGTGAACATATACATTGTTAGCTTGAGTTTAAAATACAGTTAAACGTTTATAATTTAATTGACCAACAGCAAGCAGTTCATAAAAAGCAAACGAAATAAAAAATAAAAAGACACAAATCAACTAAAATTAAAAAAAAACTCTCGAGTAAACCCGCTCCCAAATGTCCAGTTTGCTGTTGCTCCCAGTTGAGTCCATATTTAATGCGCTGTGCCCCAGGCGCGCAGCAGCGTCAGCGCCTTGTTCAGATAGGCGGACCATTCCTCGCGCTCCTCCTTGGTATCGGCGGACAGCAGATGACGCACCGTTGTCGTCCGTCCATTGGGCACGATAACCAGCGACTCCTGATCGGTATCCAAGGCCGGGCGTTCGCACTCCAGCAGCATGGTATTTAGACGTGCGCAAATGTCACGCGGCGCTGTGCAAATCTTTTGTGAGCTGCACGCATTTAAATCGATGCTGCCCATTGGCGCCTTCTTCTTCTCATCGTCGGGATACTTCCAGTAGCTGAGCACGGAGCCATTTAGATAGCACCAGCGACGGTGCCAGGCACCAAAACCGGATATATCCTCGAACATGGTGAGAAAGCCCTTGTACTCCACGCTAACCGACAGCTCGCAGTTGACCTTCATGTGAACGGTGCCATCGAGCGGACTGACGCCCAGCACTTGCGTCAGCGTCCAGCTGGTGCGCTGTATTTCACGCAGCGAGAAGATGGCAAAGCCATATTGCACCAGCTGTGGCGTGCGGACCACATGCGGCCCGGCCGGACTCTGCACGGGTGGCATGACCAAACGATTCTCGCCGCCCTTCTTCTTGGGCGTCTTAATGCCGCCCTTCTTGTTCAGATTGATGTGATACTTGAGCTCATGCGGCAGCTGATCACGCTGCGCCAGCATCCCATAAATCTCCAGGGTAATCTGTAATTGGAGAATTTGTAAAACCAATTGCCAGGAGAGATGACAAAAATTTGAGCTTACCCTGAAATCCGCATAGACATTGTTCAATTGCAGTACATCGGGAAATTTGACGGAGAGCAGACCCGGCAGCGTGGGCACCGTTTTGGTGGCCAGCACGTGCTCATTGTACTTGAGCAGGCAGACCAAATGATGGCCATTGATGTTGCCCGTGGCCATTTTGCGCACGTACTCCTGTCTCAGCGGTATGGTTATATCCTTGACGGTCAGCAAACCCTTCTCCTTGGGCGCGCCCACAGGACGCACGCTGTTCTCCACGCGCAGTCGCTGCACTTCATCCAAGCAGGCCTGGCGACGATGTGCTGTTGAAACAAAAACAAAGCTTTAGCATTGGGGGACACGTAATGTGAGGGTGGTCACCTACTTGCTAGCAGTAAATAGCGTTCGCCCTCCACAGATTCTGTGGAGCCGGAAAACTCGACGGTTGCGGCGCACAGATTCAGCGCCTGGCTGGCCTGACCTATGACCTGCTGCTGCTTGCACACCTCGCTCAGCAGTTTCTTGATCTTGTCCTGGGCCTGTGCCGCCTCATTTGATTCACGCGCATTCTGCAGCTGCTCATCCTCATCGCTGCCGTCATCATTCCCGGCTGTAGCAGCAGCGGAAGCAGCTGCCCCATCGCCATGCTGGGGTGAATCATACTCCAGCTTGTGCTTGGCATGGCAATCCCCAGCCATAGCTGAGCGCATCACTTGCTGCTCGCGACATATTTTACGCACAGGCGTCGAATTGGAGCTCTATCAAATGGAGATCAACGTGAGATTTATGAGGATTGGAAAACTGAGTACACTTCTTACATTCGCATTTTGCTGGCGGCGATAAAAGCTAACGGTGTGCACCAGCGTGACCAAATTATCATTGTCCTGATTAACGCTCAGCTCAGACTTTACGGGCTGGGCGGCATTCAGCAACGGGGTTTGCACATCCATCGCCTCCGCGTGCTCCTCAATGGTCTGGCAGGCAGCCGCTGGAGTTTTGCGATACGAGAAACTGTTGGAGGCCGTGGTACCTTTGCTCTGCAAAAGAGAAGCCAGCTTTATATAAGCAACTGTTTCCAGATGTGCATTTGCATTTAAAAAACGCCACATTGCTGTCTACTCACGCCCAGCGATAATTGACTGGCATTGTGCTCCTCCTCGTCGCTGTCGTCCTCCTGTGTGCTGCCATATTCCCCAGTCAACGCCTCGTCCAAATAATCATCGATGCCCGCCGAGATTTGTGATGAATTCATTGAGCTATCGCCGTCATGACTGTAATAATGATCCTGCTCGGCATATCGTACCTGTGGAGTGGGAGAGGACCATTTGAAACCACCTGCTGTGCAGAGTTTTTGCTACCTGCGACTCACCTTTTTGCCCTGTTGTTGTTGTTGTTGTTGCTGCTGCTCGGCCTCGTTGCGCTGCACAGTGTGCAAAATCTCACGGCCCAGGCTGCCGTTGCACATGCCCGCGCTGCTGTCCTCAGTCTGCGACTGATCCTCCTCAGTCAACGACTCATCCATGCAACTACAAAATGAAAGAGATTAGTTTAAGCAGCGGCATTCTATTTATTGGCCTTGTCTAAATTTAAAGCTATTCTAAGGTCAGTCTCTAACGTGGGGGATTTGGTTGGTTGGTTACTCAATGCAGAGCAGAAAAAGCAGACAGGAGTAGCATTTGTCAGCGCACCTTTCAAGCTCCTCCTCGGTGTCATCGTTGATCGAGGCAGTCGCCGTCGCGCAGCAGTTGTCGCCGCTGGAATCCAGATCGGATAGAGCGGGATAGAGGCGATCTGGATTCGATTTGCGTGCGCGTTTCGATTCCTCGTCAATCACATCGCCCGCTGCAAGTGTTTAAAGCGTTAGGATTTGGGTTTGTCTGTTGGCTTTTACGCCGGCTTACGTGAACGCCGTTTGCTGCTGACATTGGCCATGGGCGGCGGTGGTGGCGGCGGCATCGGACGCACCACCTTGCTGGTTACTGGTGTAGCTGGAGCTGGAGCAGGCGCAACAACAGGAGCCGGCGCAGCTGTAACTGCTGCCAACTGTGGCGTAAAGAGGTCCTTTTGCTTGTTGAAGCGATTGGCTATGATTTGCATGTCCTCCTGCCGCTGGCGATCAATGTCCTTGATGCGATTCTCGGCGCTACTTTGAGCAGAGGCCACCAAGGCGGCCACCTTGTCGCGCAGCTTGCTCTCCGGCTTCGGCTGCGGCTTCACTGCAGTCTGTGCGCCCGCTGTAATCGGATGCACTGGCGCCGTGTGTGCTGTAACTGTAAAAAATTGGATCAATTTATTTATTATTTCATTTTTAATATTTCAACTTACCTTTGGGCTCCTCTGCCCTGATCTGGCTGATGCTGGGCGCGGTGCCAATGGGCGCCTTGGGCAACATGGCTTTGGCATTGCCCGTTTCGAAGAGTTTCATGCGCTCCTTGAGCGACAGCTCGCAGGGATCCTTTTGATTGCGCTGCGCCAGCGACTGAGCGCCGCCTCCATTCGCTTTATTCTCGAAAATGGCAGCGCGTCCAGAGACCAAGCCGGACTTAACTGTGGTCGCCGGCACTGCAGCGGGTTTGCTGGGCGCCGGAGCCGCCGATGCAGCGCTAAAAGACTTGGCCACCTGGCTGACCGTCGTCGATTTCTCCGGCACGGGCGGCTTGGGCGCTGGACCCGCTGCCGCAGTCGCTTCTTCCTGTTTGGTGGCGTAATCATAGGTATGTTTAATCGTGGACGACTCACGACGCTGGAAACCCTGCGCCTCCAATGAGCTCAATACCTTCGGATCCCATTTCAAGTGCTTTGTCTTGCTGCTCGACGCATCCACGTCGTCTGCCTTGGCTGGCGGCGCCTTCGTCGTCGGCCGACTGGGCAAATCTGGCTTGGGTGGCGGCACTGCGTCCAGCAGCGGACGATGCACCTCATGATGCACCGTATCATCCTCCCACTGATTAATTGTGTCCGCCAGAGCCGCCAGCTTCCCGAAGCGCTGTTTGCCACGGCGCGGACTGCGCGCGGACAGCGGCCGGTCGTCGTCATCATCGTCGCCGGCATGGAACTGCGCCTCGGTGCGATGGATGGGCGAGGACAGGTCATCCGTGTTGGAGTACAGTGCGCCCATCCGTTGCAGACGGTTGCGCGAGGTGTCACGCAGTCGGGCCAGCGGCTGATTGATGGGCGGCTCGGCAGCATCTCCTCCAGAAATCAATGCGGTTCTCTGCTGCGCCTGCTCCCCCTCCGCCTCCTCGACGTCCTCCTCATCGCTGGTCATATCCTGCTCCTGGATCTCGACTTGCACCTAAACGTGGCGACAGCGCGCGAAAAAAATGACACGACGCACGCAGCGAACAAAGACAAAGACAACAACGAGAGAAAAAACACACCACCAAAATAAGCAAAGGCAAAGGCAAAAGCAAAAAGGAAAAAAACAAAGCAATTTCACAAAACTTACCCCAATTGGCTGTGCGGTGGTTATGTTTATCTCGATGCCCATTTCCATGTTCTCCTTGTTCACGGCCGCGTAGTGACGCAGCGGCTTTGTGGGCGACGCCGCCAGCGTCGCCTGGTCCAGGATAACAATTTTACCGCTGCTGGATGCGGGCGTTAATGCCGATGCTGACGCTGACTTTGGCGCTGGCGCTGGCGTCGCTTTGCTGGCTGCAGGCGCTGGCGCTGGCGCCGACGCTGACGCCTCCGTTGTTAGGCTGCATTCCGCCAGTGGAAATTTGCTGGCGTTCGTAATGCCGAGTGCGCGACTGCGCTGTTCGGCCTTCTCGAGCATGCGCTGCAAATTACACAAAATTGCACATTACGAGAAATGCAAATGCAGTTAGACAATGATTTGCATTGTTTGCTTTGTTGTTTCGTACCTGAGTGAAGGGGTCCATTGTTGTTGTTGTTGTTGTTGTTCTTTTTTTTTTGCTGCTGCTGTTCTAGCAAATGCTCGTGAATATGCAAATTGTGCGCGCACTTCTCTTAATATTTATTGATTTTCACTTGCACTTGTATTAAATTTGATTTCTAGTTGCCTGCTAAATACAATAATACACTAAATACACTTTACAAACGACTTTGTTAGTATCTTTTCATGAATGCACGTCATTCGAAATTGTGCGCGTCGCTTCCTTTTTTCGCTCGTTCGCGACGTTGAAATTTTAAATGCGCTAGCGTCGGCATGCGCTGTGTTATCGCTAGAGTTGTCATAGTGCCCAAAGTTAATTATCGATATGGGCCTGTTAACGATTATGTTAGGTTAACATTCGGCAACTTAACAGTTCGCTGATTTCTTATTTACATATTGTAACTGTTTATTTTTTGCCGAAACTCTGCCACTTGATAATTAGTCAAGTAATTATCAAATTGAAAATCTAAAACTGCCTAATAACAGAACCAACCGAATTAAAATTAAATATTTTAATTATATAGCTTCTAAATATATTTACATGTGTAATTTATGCCGTATATTTTTGAAGAAAAGCACTGAATGACTTTCGATGTTGAATTTAACAGTTGCAAATCAAATTCAAAAATATTAACAGAATCTCAACATCAGTAGTTATCGATTAGTATTAAACGACAATTTGGTTGTTCTTAGTCAGGTGGCAACACCAAAGTGGCATCATCAAAACAAACCTGACAAAGTGGGAGTAGCATAATCAAAATATGTTTATATAAATAATTATAATAATTTTTAATAGTTGGATAAATAAGCATAATCAGGTGATTGTATACACTAAATGAAACGCAGTTAGATAAACTGCGACTGTGTTACTTTCCGGCTTTATACAACGTGCACTGTCAGTGCTGCCAGTTTTAGCTAGAAAATGGCTGAAGAAAGGACAGTAAACCTGCTGTGGAACTGCGCCAAAGAGCTTAGCGGACAGACACACGTTGAGCGCCTGCTCAAATCCTATTACATGTAAGTCAACACACCATGGATTGTGTGTGTTCGTGTTGTTGTAATCGCAATGTGCACTGTTTGTTGTTTAGTAATACCTGTCGCAAGCTGGCCAGACAGAATGCCCAATTGCCCGAGGACAGCGTGGGCCCGGCTCGGATGTGCGCCCGCTGCGGCAATCCGTGGGGCGACGGCCACTATCAGCTGCACTTGCGACCACAGCGATTGGCGGACAATGCCAAGCACCGTCGACTGATCGCCCAGTTGGACGCGGCCAAGGCCAAGCAGCAGCGGAGCACCCTGAGCCGAGGGGCACGGAAACGCGCCAAATGGCTGAAGAAGCGAATGGCCAGCGTTGTGGTAAGCGGCTTAAAACCATTGTAGCTTTGTTTATGCCACTTTTTTCTTAAACGCACACAATCCGTAATTGTTTTTTACAGGCGGTGGACTGTGCGCTTTGTGGCCACAAAACAATGTTGCCGCTGGAAAAGCCTAAAAAACGCGCTAAATCCGAAAGCGCCGAAACAATGGTAACAACAACAACAACAACAACAACAACAAAAACAACAACAGTGGCTGCCGCGACGGGCAAACGGAAAAACAAGAACAAAAATAAAGACGTCAATGCTGGGCTAAAGCTGCCAAAACCCACACAACAGCAACAACAACAACCAATAGCAGCTAAAAAACTGCCAACAACAACAACAACTGTTGCTGGTCAAAGCAACAAACAAAAGAAGAAATCGAAAGCCGGGCCAAAGCAGCCCGCGGCCAACAGCAATGTGCAAAAAACGCAATCGCAGACACAAAAACAAAACGCGCTGCTGCAGCTGGCAGCACAGCTAAAATTGCGCGCGTCTAAAAACGCGAGCGAAACGCCACAGAATCGCCTGCAAGCGTTTCTCAAGTAGAAATAGATTTAAGTACCACAAAAGATTGCTGTTTAGCTGAATGAAAAAGACTTGTTGTTATTGTCGCATAATTAAGAGTAAAGCAAAAAAAAAATGAAACGAAACCATGAATCAGCAGCATTGATTGCTGCAACCTGGCTGGCTTCGCAGTGTCTCCTGTTAAACAGCCAGAGAACCTGGGAACCTGTTAGCCCAGCTTTGGTTTTTGAGGCCCAGTGCACGCACACGTAAACACGCAATATGTCTGAGCGTGTGGAGTTATCACTTGGAGCCCAAGGTTACCGTGCTTTATTTATTTCGAGCGTGGCGCAACATTTAATTAAAATTGAGTTGTTCGCAGCCAACCGGCCCAGCACGTCCTTCAGGCCAGCTCCCAAAAAGGCAACAGGCTGCATGTATCTGATGTATATGTATCTGTATCTGTATCCGTATCGCTGTGCCGTTGCTTATCTGCCGCCAAAAACACACAGCACACGCACCAGTCGAACGAACGGACAGACGGACCGACAGCCTTTAAGATTGGCTTTTAAACGAGGCTCAGATTTCTAAGTTGCCCCGGCAGCAACAAAACAGCAACATCTGCCACTTTCTTGCCGAGTGCGCACATTAGAAGATTTCTGGTTTCTCTGTTTCGAGTTGGCGAGCCTGTTTTTTTTTTTTTCTTTTTATTATTTTTGGCTAAAATTGGTCGGAACGGCAAAGTTGTGTATGGCAAAAGTTTGCATCCAAATTTACATTTTCAGTTTTATGCAACTAACTTTGCTGTTTCCCCAAAAAAGAGAAAAACACGAGTGGTCTGGGCAAGTTCGATACCCTGTAACTAGTTGTGTTTCTTTGTCCAGTCTCCGGTCTCTATTATATATATAGAAAAATGTGCACTTAATTTTGTAAACAATTTTTTCTGAAATACCAGAACAAAAAATGCATAAACAATTTTTAAAGCATCGTCAATATACCCCTTTCACCCATTTTCAATGCTTATAGAGTATTAAAACACTGAACGTTCTACAAAGAAAGCTACCATTAACAACAACAACAACAACAAAAATAAGCAGCAACAGCATCGTGTGTGCCTGTTTGCCTTCGTGCGTGCGTATTCGGCTTCGGCTCCCCCACGAACTTCGGTGGGAAGCCAATCGACTGCGGCCGTTCTAGTCTCTCACCGAGCTGCTGCTGCTGTGTCAGTTGCGTTCGTGTGATTCACGGTCGCGCACACAAAGTCGCGCTTGAAAATCGAGAGACGAGCGAGCGGTCGAATCATCAGCTCTCTCGCTCCCGCATGCTCTCTCGCAGTGCACCGCACCGAAATTCGCAATGAAAAACGACGACTGCGTCTGCGTTCGCATTGGTTCTACGGAGAGCGCTGTATCAGAAAAGCTGTTGTTAAGCTTAAGCAGAAAAGGTGTCAACGTCGACGTCAACGCAAACAACAAGCGCAAAGTGTATGGGTAAAAACAAAGGCACAGTGTGACAAAGAAGTGTAGTGAAAAACCGGATGCAAAATTTACAGCATAAATAAAAAAAAAACTTTAAGAAACTCTTGTTTGTTGCTTGGCGCAGGAAATCGCTGCTGCATTTGAAAATGACCGGAAATGCGCAAACGAATGTGAAACCAGACAGAGACACGCCTGCGCTTAAACAACAACAACAACGAAGAGCCGGAAAATGCCGTTCGAACCGAAATCAAATTTATTTATTTAAAATACCTTTTGGCAGAATCGAGAGCCGTGCAAAGTGCAGTAAACAGAAATTCGATACGTACGGAGTACAAGTGTTAATTATCAATAAAGTTTGTTTATATGGCCGCTATATGTTTGTTTTATAGATTTTATGCAGAAATCAACAACACAGTTAACGGCCGCAACAATGCGAATTACATTACATTTTACACTCTATTTTTTTATGGTTTTTATGTGCCAGCCATAAAAAGTAAAAGTTGCAAACAGAACCCAAAGAGAAATGTTTAGGTTTTTTTTTAATTCATTTGCATTTTTCTTCTTTATTTTTTTTATTAGTATTTCTTTATGGCCAACGACACGCGTCGCCTTGGCGCATGAGTCACAATCAAAAAAGGCTTGGCAAGAGTCCGGCTAAAACATTGTTAGGGCTTACCAAGCAGCATGTGTGTGTGTGTGTGTGTGGGTGTGTGTGTGTGTGCAACATCTATCTCTAGTTTAGCCACAAAAGCGACACAAACTAACAAATAAACCGCAAAAGTTGACAGACTGCAGAGCCCCAAGGCAAACACACACACAAAGCGATTGCACACCCCCCAACCCAACCCCTTTCAACCCCCCCTCCCCCGCACAGCTTCAGGCCAGTGCATTAACTAAATATCGCATTATGAAAAATGGGGCCCGAAAGCGATTTCGTAATAACAATTTAATGACACATACGTACACAAAACTGCATATTTGTATGTACGAATATATATACACAGATATACACTATATATGTACATGTAGTTAATGATGAACAAAATAAGCATAACGTCATCGGCGCCCCTCCCCCTCCCCCCGTTGCGGCCAACGTCTGCGTTGATTTTTCCATGAGCGCCAAACGAAGCGTGCAGCCAAATAAAAAGATACAAAAAAAAAACTTACAAAAAAGCAAAACAATACAGACAATAAAATGAAATACAAAATTTTAGAATGCGGTAAACGGGCGTATAAAGCCAACAGATATTCGCTAAAAGAAATCTAGAATTGATAAGAATAAAGAAATAAACATGCCAACATAAAGTAAAGCCAGCGATGCCTAAAGATATTATTTTCAAGATATTTTTTTAAAGATAGAGCTATCAAAATAATTTGTATACATTTATATATTTTATTATGCATGTTACATATATATTTAATTTTTTTTTTTAAAAAAAAGTTTTTATATACCTTAAAGATACTGCTTTAAAGATATTTGTTTAAAAATATAAAAATCAAGATAATTTATAATAATAAATACAAATATATTATGAGGAATATGTAATATATTTAGCTAATTTTGTTTTTTAGAAGCAAAAATTAAAAGTTTTTAAATACCTTAAACATACTATTTTTCAGATTATTTTTTAAAGATATAATAATCAATATAATTAAGGTACAAAAAAATATATTATGAGGAATATTTTATATATTTATCTATTTTTGATTTTTAGAAGCAAAAAAATACGTTACGTTATTTTAGAAAGAATCTTTGAATATACTATGAGGAATCTGTCATATAATTACATATATATACAAATATATTGTGAGAATTTTGTTATATATTTATTTATATTTTTTTTAGATATCCTATTTTAGAAAGAGTCTTTGAATAAAAATACAGCTTAAAGAAAGAGGAAATGCCTGTACTTAGATTTCATTGGCATATTCTCGAGTCAATGAACTTCCATTCAAAAACGAATGTTGTTTAAAAATCAGTTGGCATAAGTACAGGCCACACCAAATATGGTGAACAGATGCCATTGTCTGGCAACTGAATATTTCAGGCTATTACATAAATCACACACACAAAACCTTATAAAGAGCGAAGACAAACAACCCCTTACAGAAATAGCTCGAATACGAGGTATTATTTGAAGCTAGAATTGAGTGCGAGATACGAATTTTGTATTGTATTTCAAATACTAGAACAACTTCATCTATTAATAATCGCACTTGGGATTGTTATTTTAAGCAGACCACAGCGCGGTTCGATTTTATTTTTTTTTTTTTGGTCTGGTTCGTTTTGGGCCGCGCTGTGGGAGAGATTTTCCATCACATTTTTCTCGAAAACAGTTTCGAGAGACGAACAGAAAATTTGTTGCCAGTTGTATCCGTGAAGTGCTCTGCAAATTGTTAATATTATTTATCTGTTTTTTTTTTCATTTTTTTTACATTTAAATACAGTTCCGAGTGCATGTGATTTAATAAAATGTGCTACTTGTTTTTTGGCATTCAGCTGCTAATTGTTAACAAAAACATTGTCAAAAACAACAACAACAGTGAAAAGCACAAAAACAAATCCTAAAACGATCAACAGCCATATAAATAAATATAAATCAACATTAACACTAAAACGCTTCAAATTAACGCTTTTGTATCATGGATCTAAACTTAAAAGCATCTAAACGCAACGAAATCGAACAGTTTTTGCTGGGTAAGTAAATAGCAACTAACTAAAAAAAACACAATTCAAATAAAATAAACTAAAGTGTAATTATTGACTGGCTACATAAACGAATAAAAGAATATACCCTGCAAAAGTTATTTTTTTAATAATAACTATAAAATCTATCTTTGAAATTTATAGCTTATATTAAAAATTATTATCAAATATATACTATACGAAATATAATATAAATTTTAAAAATATACTTTTATGATTAATTAATTAATTAGCCAGCTACATAAATACAAATTTCAAGAATATACCCTGTAAAAGGTTATTCTTTAATAATATCTATCAAATATTTTATAGCTTATAACTTATATAAATTACAAAAAAAAGTTTTTCAATAATAACTATCAAATAGATATGATATACAAAATCTTTGACATCTATAGCTTTATATAAATTGCAAAAAAATTCTTTTATAATTAATCAAACTAAGAAAAGGATATACCTTGTAAAACGTTTTTTTTTTTAATAATTACTATCAAATACTATTGAGATCTATGAGACCCAAAACAAAATGTTTCTTACTAATTGCTTTTAAATATATATGCTATACGAGATCTTCAGCTTATATAAATTGCAAAATTTGCATAATAATAAATGTGAATTTTTAAAGTAGCCGAGAAAAACTTCAACTGTATTTGCCTTTAAGAAGCTATAAATATAAATAGTGAATTGCCTTTAAAATATTTTGTGTCTATGTGCTAAAAACTAGACAAGGGAGACAGAAATTTATTATCAATAAACAATATTCATAAACCAACTGTTAGTTATAGATACACTACAAACTATTATATTTAATCACTTTCGTAGTTAGTTTATTGCCCCAATTTGGAATAGATGTATATATACTATATGTGTGTACGTACTTTATGGGCATGCCTGTGATAGAGTTTATTACAGTTATTATTAAAACAGTTTACAACTAGTTAGAGCAGGGTATTTAAAAAAAGAGTTAAGCAATTATGTGCGCAGCTAAGCAGAAATTAAACTAGTATTTACGTAAATGTATCTAGATAGTTTAGAAGGAATTCTTAATTAAGCCGAAGATTGAGCAACATTTTTTTTTATACACGTTAACTACTTGTACAAAATTTTGTTTGTTGGCCCCGGCGGCCATATAAAAGAAACATTAATAACCCCCTGGTCAGAATATATATTGAGTCATGCCTTAACGTGTCCGATCTGTGGCTGAGACTGACTCTTAACTTGGCTGACTTCAATGCGCTTTGTTCTTTTCATTCTCTCGTGTGTTTATTGTGTACATTTTATTGAAACCATTTTTTTGGTTCTTGTCTTTTGGTCAGCTTTTCGCTCGTCTGTCTGTCTGTATATATATATAAATGTGTATATACAGACAATTGGATATACCGGCCAACTATGCCCAAAGCGCTCGTCTTAAGCCCTTCTCTTAACGTGTTGAAGTTAATAAGCTTTTATGGTTGAATGGGTAGCTCGATTTTGTAAGGCAATATGTAACAATTTTCCATATTCAATTGTTAATTTTTTTTTTATTTTTTAATTCTTTGTTTAGACAGCAAACAGGAGTCAGGATATCCTATTTAATCTGACCATTAATATAAATGTTGATTTTGATTAAAAATTGCATTCTAAGTTTTATTGTATTAAAAAAAAAATTCTGGCTGAAAAATACTCCATGAAAAATATTAAAGATTTTAAACTTTTCATTAATTTAGAAAAAATTTAAAAAATAAATTTTTTTTTTTTTTGTGAAAATTTAAATTTAGATAAGATCACAAAATGCTTTTTTTCGCAGTATTTTACTGTTGAAGTTTATTTACCATATACTGTTAATCAAAGTTGGCTTTTGGATTTCATATTCTTATAATATTTTTACCTTCTTCCAGACATACGTTGAAATTTAATAAAAAAATTTAATTCTTAGTATTAGATATAGTGAACAAAAATTTTAAAAATAATTCTGTCTAAAAAATATTTTTTGACTGCAAAAAAACACTTTTCTGGATATTTCATTAGTTCGGATCAAATTTATTAAAACAATTGTTTTATCATTGAAAATTTGAAATTTCTCTAATTTTAATCAAGGTTGGCTTTTGGAATCTATATTTTCTTTAAATATTTCTCCTATCTATACAAAATTATTGTGGTATAAATGAAATTAAAATTTTGGCAATGGAAATTCTGGGGTAATGTATGATATTTAATAATCAAATTAGAAATTAGCTTATCGGTTTTTTTTTGGTTCATTTTTAGAAGGGTATTTGCAAGTCGTTGCAGATGTCTTTTCCTGAGTTTCTTATACTAATTACGTAGTGTGTGCAGACGTTTGTTTGCGGCCAGAGCTTTGCGTGCTCAACTTTTAACAAGATTTCTTTGCAAATTTCTGTGGCTTTAATTTTGTATTCTTTTTTGTTGTTGTACTTTGTACCGTTAAACCAAAGACAATATAAACACTAAGATGAGTAACGCAGTATAACGAAAAGCCACAAGGCAGCTTCATTTTTTCTAAAATTGAGAACGAAAACCAA
>SCDY01001855.1:0-21478 GCA_004143825.1 Drosophila micromelanica | reverse complement strand
AATCAACTCAGCTCGTCGTCCTGATCAAGAATATATATACTTTATGGGGTCGGAGATGCCTCCTTCTGCCTGTTACATACATTTCAACAAAACCATAAAAATACATATTCAATAATTAAGTGTAAATGTTTTTGGAACAATTTGTTAATGAATTAAATATTTTAAAAAATTCTAAAAAATCACAGTTAATCGTATCGTTTAAATAAGGCGATAATGAAGTTCAGTTGCATAATGAAATTTACCAACCACTATCTCAGATGCGTAGTTGCCTTGTGTCGCAATTAGATAAGACCATATTGAAGATGGGACGTAATCCCGACGCGCACGTTGGCGCCATCTAAGGTCAGACTCAGACGTTGAACTGTCTAGGGGAGTTGTTTATCCGAAGTTGTTGTTGTTACACATCTGCATTGCAAATGGACATATGTGCGCAGCTTCTTTTTCTACTTCTTGGGGGGGACTATGCAAACAACGATCCAAAATCTGCGCCAGTTTCGCTCTGCAGGCCACTCGGTTCATGGCCAACGCAAGGGAGAGTGCAAAATGCGCATATTTATGGGCCGGACTCGGAGCAGCGGGGCTGTAATGTGCGTCAGACCCATGTTGAATGACATACAAACCCCCAAAGTTGTATGTCTGCGTCTGCGTCTGCAGTTGCATGCTCCACATGGCAGCCACATACGTCAGAGATGGAGACGGGGGCCCCATTGTTATGCGAGACCAATAGTAATGCTAATTTCTTTTTGTTTTTTTTTTCCACTCAAGAACCCTCTACGAATGCATTGAACTTTTCGTATGCGCTGCAACGTGGCGTATGAGTAATGCCAACAATAAGAAAAACAATTTCAGCAAATGCACGTGACCGAAACTAAAGACCCATTTATAAAATAGTGCACAGCTTGCAAGGAAATATAAAAGTTGTATATTGGAATTAATGATACGCGACAGGAAAACTATTGCGAAAGGTAATTGATAAACGAAAGGTTGAATAATTTAAATTTAAAATATTTAAACTAGTCAAGTTTATGTTCAAATAAAGCGGCTGGATGCCTACCTAACCAAAATTCTATAACTCACGGTTAACTAAGACAGAGGTAATTGAGTTCTAACTTAGTCGATTTTAATTCGAATATTTAAGGCCATGATTAAATATTATTTTATTTGAAAGTACACGACTTTACAGCAGGAAACATTTATTTAAATATTTGTAGCTTTACTCAAAAGCTCATTTCCTAATATAAATAGTTTAGAATCAGTAGTAGTAGTTGTAGTATTGTATTTAAATTTTATTGCATTGAATTTAATGATAAGTTAAGTTGTAAATTTTTAAGTTATAAGTTATTTACTTTTTATTAGATCTCAACAACAAATATCCGAGGAAATACATAAAAACAACAGTCTTTCAATGAAAATTTTAGTACTAACTGTTGTAAAAGTTTTGGCTATAGAAATATGAAAAATAAATAAAATAAAATAAAAATAAAATAATTAGATATAACATAATGCAAATGCAATTTTATGAAGAAAGTGCAATAATTTATTTGACGAACATACTAGATTTTACAATCTTTTATTATATCTCTAAATATTAATCAAAAAATGATATATATTATATGTTATAATAAAATCTAATAAACTTATAAAAAATGTATATAAAGCTTCATTTATATGCTGTGACTAAACAGAGAGCTGAACAGTTAGGATACCTTAACGATGCTGAAATACCCGCCATAGTTCGGTTCGAGTAAACAATTAATCAATTCAATGAGTATTCAAAGTGCCAATTCGTTTGGTATTTGTCATGGAAAAGCTCAACGAATTCATTCATAACACTCATAGTTGGTGGGGGCTGCATTTTAACGTTTTTCTATCTGGGGCCATATCAATGGCTCGGATCTTTTGATTGAAACGCGTTTCCAGCTGCCAAGCTCAGCTCTCAAACAATCATCTCTGAAATGCCCAAGTCTCGAGTTTGCTGACGTCAAACGTAGATTCAGCTTGAGTTAAATGTCTGTGTGTGCGTGGGGCGAGGCGGGAGGGATTTACTGACATTTCTTTGTCATGATCATCATCATCATCAGAATCAGAATCAGCAGCAGCAACACTAACGGGGGCACGTCTGTCAGAGCTGAAGGGGCTTTCTGTGCGCTTCACTGGCCATCAGCAGACAAAGCAGACGACGATAACAGAAGACAAAGAAACGGGTCCACAAACAGCAGCAACAGCAGCAGCAGATGCAGACGCAAAGAGCTCCACGCTCCAAGTTCCAAGCTCCAAGATCCAAGCTCCAAGCTTCAGCTACAGCTCCCTCATATGCGCTACCCTCAAACTGTGACGATTGACGTTTGTTTGTAGATACCCTTGCGACGGAAATCGCAATTAATTCACAGAACATGTAACGTATTTCAATAGGGAATTACCTTTATGTAGTTAACAAAAATAGTTCGCTTTTATAAAGAGCAAAAAACAATGTGCCATTTCCGTTTAAAATAACATTGATTTATTTTCAATTTTATTTAAAATTAAAATAATCAATACTAATCAATAATCAATGTGTGTTTATTTTGGTTCCAAAAAATTTACAAAATCAAAGATTTTTTTCACGGATCTCTTCAAATATTGAATTAAATTTTTGCTGTTATACTGTCGTAACATTACTATTAGTTGTTGTATTAAAAAAACACTCAGAATATCATCAAAACAACCGAGTTAACTTGGTTAAAACAAATTAGGCAAAAAACATTTTGGAATAAAAAATGGGAGATTCAAAGAATGTGAACATTCAAATAAAAAATTCAGCAAGCAAATAAATAATTAATTAGCCTTATATATTAAAACTTAATATTTTAAACAGAAATACTTCACATTTTACATTACTATATTTAAAATTTAATGTGCATTATGCCTATTATATAAGTATAACTATGCCGTACATCTGTTTAAGTGTATTCATTCTTCGTCATGCCTACAGTTCATTATTGTCTTATACCTTATATTTTTTTTATTTTTTTTTTAATTTTTTATAAAATTTGCGCTTTCGATTGACGTATTTGCGTGTCACTTGACTTTGTTAATCTCGCGACTTTATCGTATCTTACGGACCTGCAATCGCAATCGCGCTCGCAATCGTACTCCGATTCGGAATCCGAATACTATTCGGAATGAGACTCGTAGCTGAAACGTCATCAAATTGTAATTTAATAGTTTACTCAGGTAGCGCCGCTTCGTTGGCTCTTCCGCGCAGGTTCTTAACAGATTTTTTTTATGTTTGCTTAGCAAAAGCAAATTTTCCTTATTGTTGTTGTTGGTAATACGCAGAGCTTAACAAAATGTTTGTTATAATTTTGACATGGCGCTTGTTATTAATTTATAATTCAATGACTTTACTGACGTCATAGTTTTAGGCTTTGCGTAGAGCAAAAACAAAAACAACAGCAACGGCTGCCTCATTAACATGTTTGCTTTGTTGTGCGATCGTCGAGCTGCGTAGTGTGTGTGGGTGTGGGTGTGTGTGTGTGAGTGTGTGCATAGCTGATCTCCAACCTAAGGCACAAACTACATAAAATTAATGTGTACTTAGAGTTCTGGCGCCACAATTTTTTTTGGGTACATATTTCATGGGATGATCATGTTTTAATATATAAATATACACCATAATATGTTTATTTGGCTTAAATAATCTAAAGCAGCACAGACAGAAAAATTTTCTAAATAATTAACTTAATTTTTCGCTAATTGATTTTGTTTTTGAATACATAAATTAAATACATAGATAGCTTGAAGAAACATCAGACTATTATTTGTTTACGAAATATTTTATTTTAAAGGATTACGGCTTGTCTGTTTACAAATTAATTCTTGTAGTGTTGATTTGAGTTCTTGAAAGTCTTTAATTAAGTTTAAGAAATATTAGCAATTTTGCATAACTTGTTCTATTTCACTTAACAAAAGACTTAACTCTTATTTACGTTTCAAATAAATGGTTAAAGAATATATTAAACGCTCAACCTACTTAACTTCTTCAAGGTTATTTTTATAATATTACTTAGTTAAATGTTTTTATATTAAATTTATTTGTATATTATATTCAAATTTACTTTCTATTTGATCATTTTCATAAATATATTTATTGATGATGTGTATAAAAAATGAATGGAGAAATAAATTTTTTTAAAAATTCTATTTACATATTTAAATTAAATATTGGAATTAATTTAATTTAATCTTGTATTAACTAACATTTTTCGGTAATTGAGAGCGATTATTTACTTTATTTTTTTAATACTTTCTAATCTCACTTAAATCACTGATTTTTTCCACCCCATTTTTTCTTGAAAATGTAAACCTTTATGATATAATTGATTTCGTCACTCGCCTTTTAGCTAAGCTTTCTTAAATAAAATCTTAAATTGGCAACCAAAGATTAAAAAAAAAAATCACCAAAGCTGTGCGCACTAATCAATTGTTTATAAGAGGTGACTCGGGTTTTTCCATTAGCCTGTGTCTGCGTTCGATTAAAAATTTGTGAAACGGGATTGGCTGTACAATACGCATTTACGACCACGATATACGTAAATCGCAGGGCGGTTTCACAGTTTTTCTGGAATTTTTGACGCGCCGCATACGGATTCAAGTGTACAGCGTCATGGTTGGGGATCGGGAAACGCAGCTTTAAATGTTCGCATAATAAAAATGATTCAACGCACAGATTGGTCACTAATGGTTTCAAGGAAATATTTCTGAAATGGGCTGACCCACGTCATTGATTACAAAATAACAAGAACTATTTGAAACTGGTAACATTTTTTCTTGAAAGTGGCCAGACCTATTGCGTCCGACGATCGGTAAAGAGATGAAACTGATAAAGCTAATCACTAACAAAATTTTTCCGACTAATTGCAGCATTTAATTCTAAATCTGCACGTCTTGCCCCTGGTAACAATAATTGCTGATCAAATAAAACTAATTTATTTATTCTAGCTAAGGCTTTAAGGCTATCAAACTGTCAATTATACCCTGTAAACAGAAACATGGCTAAATTGGGTAAACTTAATATTATGAAACTCAAAAAAAAAAACCTATTAAAATGCTTGACTAAAGAAATCTAGAATTTCGATATTCTTCGTAGTATACGAAAAAACGACACCAAAATGTATACATACTTTTCTTATTTTAAAGAGTGCAGTTATAGAGTATCACCTAGTCGACCATTTGTTTGGTGCAGCACACACCGTCAGCCAACATGCATGATTTTCACGTTTTTTTTCGATCATTTAATGTTAAAAATAGCGTGGTAACATATGAATGGCGCGAGCCATATTGATAAGGACCACCGAAATAATTGACACCCCATGTACATACACCCGTCGATAAACATGCATATGTGCAGGCCTATATATAAATATATACGGTATGACGATGTGCTAATCTAAGGTCACGCCAAAATCAAATGTTCAAATTTAATGCCAAAAGCTGCAAACAGCAACAACAAGAAAGAAGAAGAAAAAAACACGCGAGCTAAATGTGCAAAAATACTCGTAAAACTAAACAAATAAAAACTGAGGGAAAAAAATTAAAAAACCAAAATCAGAACAACAAAGCGGTATTATTTATGGCCCTGTAAACATTTTGATGGATCTAAATCAAATGGGCTCTTAAAAACGAAAGAGAAAAATCAAATTACTGCAATCGTAACCACAATTCGTAAATAAATTCAAAATTTTCTACTTTTGTATTCAGAATCATTACAAAAAGAAATTTAATTGCTTTCGAAATTTAAAATTTCCTTTCTCCAGTTCTCGACCATTGTTTATATCGAGATGATATGGCATATATAGGCTGCAGAGAATTTAAGATTTTTATGTTTATCGCATGAAAATTAAAAGATCAATTGTTAATACAATTTGCATTTGTAAATTTTCAGATCTGAAAATCTTTTTGTATTTAAATGTAAGGCCTTCAAGGTTAAGATTTTACCACTATTTATATGTTAGCCGTACTTGAATTAAGCAATAATATTTAATTTTATTGTGTGGGTGGAAAATATCAAAGAAAAGTGAAAACAATGCAAACCGGAAGGTTAAAGTTATATATAGAAAAAACCATGAAAAGTTGGAAAAATATTTGTTATAAATTTTTTGCGATTTAAATCTTTGAGGTTTTATATCTAAATGTAGTATAAATATTATAAGCACATGGAATCAAGGAATATAATAGTTATATAGACAAAAAACATGAAAAGTTGGACAAATATTTGTTATAAATTTTACATCTTCAAGGTTTTATATCTTAAATGTAGTATAAATATTATAAGCACATGGAATCAAGGAATATAAAATATGGAGACGCAATAAAAAATACAAAAATTATATAAAATATAAATCAAATTGTCATCTGTTTCTTACATAACAATAAAATTATATACACGCCGCACAATATACAAACTGGTATAAATTGGTTTTCTTTTTAGAAAAAGTTGAAATCCTTAATCTCTAAGTCAATCATCATATGTTTTTTTTTTAAGCTGTTGCGCAAGCACATTCAATACTCATCAGATCATTCACAGTATTGAGCTTAAAAATCAAAAAACAAAAATTATAATAATAATAATAAAATAAAATAAAAATTCAGAACTGCGCTTTCAACCTTCAATATTGTATCAATGACACGATTGGGTGTTACATCTGGAACCTATATAAAAGACGGTACGTTCCTATACGCACACTCACCTGACCTAGGGAAACGCTGACTCTGCGGGAGGTCAAATGTCATTGTCCGAAGTCGCAAAAACAACAATAAATAAGCACGAAAGGAAAAATAAAATGTAAAATCGTCGCAATATACTCTCTACTTATTTAAAATGGGCTAACATGGGCATATTACAGCTGATTAAATTTATGAAACAGACAAAATAAGTCATATAAGACCGACAAACATCGATCTAATCACATTCTTAATCAAGAAACGAGATTTTTTTAATTTTTCATAATTGAAGAGATGTATCTAAATAACGCAAAAAGCAACAATAAGCTAAACGCTATACAGGGTATCGGCCAGTTATACATCTTTGACTGAAGCGCTGTTACTTGATTTCAATTTGCGTCAATTACACCAAAGATTAGCCTCGCTCTAGTTTGTATAATGAGGCGCTGTCTATATAAATCAGTGCCAGATAATGCAAACAAAATACGTCGCTGGGGGTCCGTTGACAAAACCAATAAAACAAAACTGGACGGACAGTGACGACGACGCCATCTGGCGCTGATACAACGCTTATCAGAGAAGTTAATTTTACAAGGTGCACTTCCAAAAATAGCGCTCCGCCTTGGCTGAGACGTCAGTCGGTCAGTTATTATAAAGCCCCGATTTTACCGTTCCGATGACGCAATATAACGACCAGTTTACAGTTAAATCGAACTTGTCATAATTTTTCATTAAAAGCCTGATTTGTGTTTATATTTTCGGTACTCGCACAATTCAAGTGCATGAGTACTCGCATTTGGCAATTCGAACACGCTGAGATGAGCTGGCGCAGGGCTTATCTGCTCACGACATCGGCCACTATATATATACATATATACAATAAGTGTATTATATATTGGTTTGCGTATCAGCCAGACGCCGCCAGACAAACTCTGTCCGGGCACGTGGCAGCCAAATGAATGAATGGAAATGTCCGCGGAATATTATAATATCATTAGAGGCTAACTTGTGCACATATTTGGTGAAATGAAAACAACAAAATATAAGGAAAATAATAAACAAAAGCCAATTAATTAAAGCCAGGCGACTGTCGATTCGGCGAAAATTTATGGCGTTCAAATTTTTCATAGAACCCAAATATTTGTCGCAAGTCGAAAGCAAACTTTTTCGTAAATAAATATTGTGTGTACCTAAATATTTGCACGAGACTTGGGCAAATTTTTGAGCAGCGCTTAAAAGTATTCAATACTTTTTTTTAAACTGAACCTAAACGTAATCGAATCTAAAACGTGCTTTATTTTTAAAAACATACATAATTAATGTTACTTGAATAATACATTTATGTATATTCTGGACTTCTGGGAAAACAAAGAAGTTTTTCGAACTATTTCGAAATATTTCGCATATATACATATAAAAGGATAATAACGCCTGACAAAAAACGTATTTTACCAGATAAACCCGTTAATTTTATAGCTGTTACCATGGATAAGTGTTGTATATATGAATGCAGTTAGATATCGTGTGATCAGACCTGACCGTTAATGAGTCGCCTTGCCATAACCATTAGCCAAAACCATATCCAGTTTGCGCCTGACTTTGATCTATCAATTTTTGGGCACTACGTATATTTTTACCGAGGTAGCTAAGGGTACAGTGGATACTTGGGCTACAGCTATGCGACACGCGCAGAATATATAAATATTGCCTTTCAATTTTCAGCGAGATAAGTTTGCATCGAGAGGGAGAAGGGGGCGTGGTGAATGGGTGTAAGAGGTCTATGGGTGGGTGTGTGCACAGTTCAAAAACCAACAATGCTCGTTAGTTAAACAATGCATAATAACAAAAGCAACAACAACAACAACAACAATAACAGTAGCAGCTGCGACCAACTGGTATAGGAAACAATATTTTGTTGTAAACAATTTCCTATTATTATTTATTTGCCATGCTTATCGCCAGTTCTCTCGCGGTAGCTACCCACGTATAAACAAATTGTTAATTGTTTTCTTTTTTTTGTTTTTGTGTACTATTTATTTTTTTACAGGTGTGAAGGTAACAATCGATGAATTGTACTGATTACATATGGTGGCCATAGGTAATCAGCCTCCCGACATCCAACCTTCTGGGAGGCCAACGGTTGATAGTAAAGTGTGCGAACAGCCGAAGGGCGTGAAAGAGCCTATTTAATAGGTTGGGTAGGCGTAATGCCAGTGATTAAGGTGCAATAGGGGAGGGGGCTTGTCAGAGGCACGGAGGTTGCCCCATATAAAGCAAATGATTTGGAAAATACGTCAACAGATCGCTAGAGAAAGTGAAACAAAGCTCTTCTAATAGTTATTCAATTAAAATAAAGCAAGTGATTCAAGAACTCGTCAACAGATTGCTAGAGAAAGTGAAACAAAGTTCTTCGAACATTTATTAGATTAAAATTATACTATTCAATTAAAAAATTTGTATGCAATAAGAGAGTGAAAACAAACATTTAAAAACGACTAACTAGAATATTGATGAAATTTACATAATATTTATATACAAAATAAAAACACAGCACACTGAAGTATTTGTGTTTATTGCATTGCATTATAAAAGGTAATGGATTGAAAAATTGCAAAACAAATTTCTGTTAATTTAAAGAAATTCTCTAAATTATAAAAAGTTAACTTAATATAGAATATATTAATGGTGTGAAATTGTTTTGTAATTTTCTGACTCAATAAATAAAAAAAAAACATTTGTAGAAGCTGAAAAATAAGACTTTTAAATAATTTATATCTATACTGAGAGTCTTCCAAGAAAAAATTCTACAATTTATATATTTAGGAGATAATCTAAATATAATAAACATTTTTGGTAGGAACTTTGCTACAACTTTAATCAATTCAAGTTTTCCTCATTTAAAATAGGTATAAATATCGTACACTGTGATAGGCAGACGCAACAGTTAATTTACTAGTAAAAGATATAAATTAAAAAATGCCAACTCTCCACATAAAGCCAACTTCACAGCCCATTTATCTAATCAACTTTGAGGATTATCTGCGGCCCAAGCAGCGGCACAAGATAGCGCCGCTGCAATGCTTCGATAAACCGCAAAAGCGCCAAGCGCGCTGTGTCAAACTCTACACTACTCTCCAAAGACTTAAAATACTGAGATGGTGGCGCACGCAACACGGGAAAATCTCCAAGAGTCTGGAGCAAGTGCCGCTGCCCAGTTTGCTGAGCTTTCTACGCGCTCGCCACGACGATGGACTCTGCAAATCGAAGACAGGCTTTGAGATCTACTGCGAAATGTCGAGCATACATGGGTTCCATGTATTCGTTGGCGCCAGAACCTGGCAGCGTGTGCTCTGGTGGCTGCTAATCTGCGCAGCGCTGCTGCTATCGCTCCTGGTGCTGATCATGTCCTACAGTCAGTCCGCGGAGACGCCAACCATACGCTATATAGAGAGCATGCTGCAGCCGATGTCAGTGCGGCCCCTGGACTTTCCGGCGGTAACTGTGTGTGGCCTGAATCGTCTGTCCAGGCGGAGTGTGTTGAACATGTCCGGGGAGTGGTCTGTGCTGCAACAGCTGCCCTGGTTAACTGGACGCAAATGGAATCATTTTAATCAGACCATCATCGATAATTTGCGCAAACAACAGTTGAACTGGTCGGAGCTGCTGGAGCAGCTGTCGCCGCAGATCTGTGAGAAGCAGCTTTTGGGCTGCCAGTGGCAGGGACTGGCCCACAGCTGTGAGCAGCTGCTGACCACCACGTGGAGCTACAGCGAGGGTCGTTGCTGCAGTTTCCGGCCAGCGCCCAACTGCGTCAGCTCCCAGTGCAATCCAGCCAAGGGTCTCAGCCTGCGCCTGGCCAGCCAGCTGGAGGACTATGCCAGTTCTCTGACGGTCGCAGCTGGCTTTCAGGTGTTGCTGCATGCCGCAAGCACATCGATCCATGCGGCCACGCAGCGCGTCTTGGTGCCCAGTGGCACGGAGGCACAGCTCATGCTGCAGCCCTACAGTACACGTGCCACGCCCTATGTGGGCGGCCTGGAGCCTAGCAAACGCGGCTGTTATCTGCAAAATGAACGAAAGCTATTTTATGACCCGACTTACAGCCAGGAAAACTGCCTGGCGGAGTGCTACAGCGAGAGAATCCTTCAGATTTGCAACTGTGCGCATCCACACCTGCCCAGGCGAAGGCGTTGGCCCCTCTGCCAACTGGAGCAGTTCAGGTGCCTCCAGACACAGGGTGGGTATCAAAAACGTTTTGTGCTGACGAACTGATTGACTGACTGATTTTGAATTACAAGACTACAACTAAGACATGTAGACTGGCATTATAAAGAATGGATGAGCAGTTGTGGGAGTTTTCAAAAGCTATGGATTAGAGAACTTTATATGTCTGTCTCCAACATCAGTTTGACTGTGATTTTTATACTAATTAAGAAAAATACAATCGATCAAAAATTTAAATTTAGGATTTTAAATTTGGAAACTTTCTCGCGAAAATTCCAAAAAAAAATATTTTAAATAATTTATATATTTTAAAGTTATGGGCGTTTTAAATATGGGAGTTATGGATTTGAGAGTTTAACATATCAAAACATTCGTCAGTTTTCTATTTGGTAACTCTAAAATGTATTTTTTAGTTTTCAACTGGGATCAGCTGCAGAGTTTATGCAACTGCTTGCCACCCTGTCAGTTTAACCGTTATGAGGTACACAGCGATTTGGCCACACTGGACGCTAGCTACCCCCTAATGCATTCTAATGATACGTTCTTGTGAGTAGGCTTGTATCATTAATGGGCTAGTTATATTCATATGTCTATAATTTCCCTGCGACAGCAACAATTTTAATGCATCGGACGATGTGCTTATACATATATATTTCGACTCGCTGAGCGCTGAGCACCTGCGATTGGATGTCTATGAGAATTGGCTGACTTTTATAGGTAAGTACAGGTTTGCGAAGCTATAACGAACAAATTATCGTTAGGCGAGCTATAACTATTATTAAAGGAACAAATTAAAGAAGAATAAAAATTTAAAAAGAATAAATAAATTTAACTAGTACTTTAGAAATCATATTAGTAAACAATTTTTGTGTAAATACTAACTACCAGTTAGTTTTTCAAAGTAGGCATTGGATTAATATTTTTTACTAATATCATATTATTGCTGAATTAAAGTAGAGAGAAAGGCATAAGACCGAGAAGTATGAAAATTGCTCTATATATATACATATATATTAACACATTCACGGTTGAAACCATTCACATTTAAGAAATTCAATAAATAACTATAAAAACAGGAGAATGAAAATTTAAAGAAAAGGGTTGTTTAATGAAATAAAATTATATGAAACAAACCATTTTTTTTTTCGATTTTAAAACTGGTTTTAAAATAAAGAAATTACTTTAATGGGATTATTTTTAAGTTAAGCATATAATACTAGTTAGATTGAAAGACTTTTCACCTAGCTGGTGGCCACATATATAGAAAAAGAAATAAAAGTGATCAATATGGTCAGCTTAGCGAAGTGCGTCTGTAGCTAATGAGTGCCTAACGAGCTGCTTGTCAATTGTAATGTGACAGGCACCTTTGGCGGCATCACCGGCCTATTTATGGGCTGCAGTTTCGTGTCGGTGTTCGAGCTAATATTCTTTGTGTGTGTGCGGCCCACTTGTAACTGGTTGACCCGACAGCAAATCCGCTACCGCCAGCGACGCCGACGCCGGCGCCAACGTCAGCTAGAAGCGACAAAGGCTAATTAAGTACGAGCTAATTAGCTGACCCGACAGAACAAAAACGAATAGAGTTCAGTTATTGCCTAGCGAGTGGTCCGTGCTCAACATGGCCTTTAAGAAGCGTCGCATCTTTGATCTGCGCGTGGTGCAATCGGAGCAGCAACAGAACAGAACCACTGCTAGTCACAAGAATAACAACAACAACAACAATAACAATAGTAGCACCAACAATGTTCCCCACACGACCAAAGCAGCAAGCAGACGCTGGAAATTATATCAGCTGCGACAGGTGCGCAGCTGGTTTATCGAAAGTTTGCGCAACTATTGCCAAACGACATCGCTGCACGGCTTCAGCTACATCACTCGGCAGGACATTAGCCGCAACGAGCGCTACTTTTGGCTGGGCGTGGTCATAGCGGCTATCATAGCCGCAGTATCCCTGGTGCTGGTCTCCTGGTACTCGAATCGGGAGACGCCCACGGTCACAGTCATCGAGAGTTCGCATTTTCCCACCTGGAATATTCCGTTCCCCGCGGTCACCATTTGCAATTTCAATAGGATATCCAAAAACAGAGCCTTAGATTTGCTGCAGAGCATGTAAGTGGGGATTTAGCTAAATATAAAAAGAGAGTGTATGCTCAAATCGTTCTCTCGCAGGCAGCTACCTCCTAATGTAACCAAGATGCATCTGCAGCAACTATTTAACTTAACTATGTTGCCCGTGGGCAACGTTGTCAGCAACAGTTCCCTGCAAGCCTACGACAGGATATTGAGTCTGAACAATATTACCCTGACGGAGTTAGCTACTCGCTTGGCACCCGATTGCCTGGAAATGATATCGCGCTGCGTCTGGAAGGGCATCAAGACGCGCTGTGAGAGCCTCTTTCAACGCATTGTCACGCTACAGGGTATCTGCTGTAGCTTCAACTATTTTGCCGCCTTGACAAACAATTTTCCCGTGTAAGTGTCACAATTTAACAACAACAAATTTGATAGACATAAAAATTTATATTGGTGTAAAAATGAGTATGTCAAATCTTCTATTGTACTTTATATTTATTTTTTTAAAAAGTATTTAAAGTATTTTTGTATTTTAAAAAGTATTTATTGTATTTTGTATATCTTATCTTATATTTTCTTTTTGAGTATATACATAAATTCTATTGAGTAGGTTGCATCTCTTAGTGTATCTTGTATACAAATATACAATAGAATGTATCTTGTATTTGGCATCATTTATATTTTATCTAGTATATAATAGCATATGTCGTGTACTAACTAGAACTTTGAAGTTTGCTTCATATTACTAGTTTATTTACATTGCATTTAGTAGTGATGATAATCAGAAATTAATATCAATATTTTAAAGTAGATATATCGAGTTAAAAATTAAAAAATACCATTGCAGTTAAGGCTGATAAATCAATGTTTCAGATATTTATTTAACATCACTAACGAAAAGTTCGAGCTCCTTTATGCTAAAGAAATATAAAAGGACGATTTATTTATAATTATCGATCGATGTACATTAAAATATCGTAAAAAATATTATCGATTATTTTCGATATTTTTTATTTAATATCAAATAGTACGTAATACATTATGTCCTGTTTTGAATATTGTCTTATTTTCCATATCATCTTAATTATATCTTATCTCAGCTAATCGGTTATCAATTTATTCTCGTGACCAGAAAAATCGCGTATCAGGTGCCCAAGCGTCCTTATCGTGTCACCGGCTGTGGCTACACCACAGGTCTATCCGTGCAGCTCGATCCCATGGTCAGCGACTATTATGGCACCTTCTTTAGCGGCTTCGGCTTTCGCCTGCTCATTCACGATGCCTACAATTTTCCGGATGAGAATTCAGAGACCAAGGTGGTCACATCCACACGAGAGAGTTTCGTGCGCATCAATCCGGAAACGACCTATGCCACCAAGGACATTCACCAAATGGACTTGAACTGGCGGAACTGCCTCTTTGGCGGCGAACGCAAATTGGATGGCCTGACGCGATATTCGTTTATCAACTGCATGTTCGAGTGCAGGGTGCGAATGACCCTGCAGCGGTGTGGCTGTCTGCCCTCCTACCTGGCCTACAATAGCACCATCAAGATTTGCGGCGCTCTAGACTTCAACTGCATGATTGACAGCAAACGTGAGTAGCGAAGGAAAACTCTGAATCCATCCAAAAAATTCGAATTCGGTTTATTTCTTCTATTCGAATGAATCAATTGAAATTTGTTCTAGGCATATTTTCAAGCGCTCTGGCCAATTTGGACACTCCGCTTTCCATAGTACGTCACACGGAAAGTTTTCCCTGCGATTGTTTGCCCGACTGCGAGTCGAATCTTTATGTTTCCGAGAGCACCATGGGCAGACTGGATATAAGCTACTCCAACAACAGAATAATCAGCAAGCAAGTAGTTAACATGTGGATTATACGCTTCAACTAGCTTATTGAACTCCTATGAATTATATAGCTCCAATCACACAGACAGCATATTGGTGCACGTGTTCTACAGCGATCTAATGTCCACCAGATATCGCATGGAAATCTTTCAAAACTGGCTATCGGCACTGGGTAAGTTCATGTCTTATAAAATTACCATTTTGTTTTTGATAGAAACAAACAATCCACAGCTTCATTTGGCGGCCTCTTGGGTCTCATACTCGGCTTCAGTATTGTGACTGCATTTGAGTTTGTATATTTCCTAACCTTTCGACCCGTCTTCAACTACATCAATCGAGATCGATACTAAGCAGAACCATAGAGCCATTTATCGCGATGATCAAGCGACTAATCCAATCATGAAAATAGAGCACGATCAAATTGGTTGAAAAACTTAATTAAATTGTTCATAAAAAATAAAATCTGAAATCGTTTAATATAGAACTACGAAATACTAAAATCGAATATTTTTAATAAATATTTCAAAGATACACCAATGAATCAATTCTGATAGGATCCCAATTATTAATCGACATGTTTGTGACATTTTCTTTGTAAAAATAAACAGAATGAAGTCGCTTGGTCGGCTTATAAAGTCAACGGGATTTTGGACAAAACGTCTTTGATAAGAGCTGATAAATCAATTGGCAAAATCTTATTTATAACCCTGGGATTTAAGCTGTCAATGGTTGGGAACTCAATTTTCACAGTTATCTGAGACTAGGCCCTTATCAAAATTATAATAAATATCTTTGGAAATTCCAAGTTCCAAAAAGATTTCTTTCGAATTCAATGATATTGATTTGTAAGAACTATAATTTTACTAAAGTTCAAAATGTCCAGAATGTCACATAATTCACAAGCGTTTAATTAAAGTAACCCAAGTTCTTAACCACTCCCACCATAGCGGTAATGGAGTCCAACACCTCCTCGCTGGCAGGAATGATCTGATCAGCGGGCAGCTTGAAGCCAGTCAAGATGGAATTGGAGGAGGGACGCAGCTCATAGCAGAAGGCCATGCGCACATCCTGAGTGCCATAGGCCCAGTCAACACTGGCGCCGGCAGCCGGGTAGATGGCATCGTAGATGTTGCCACCAGTGTACTTTGTGTTGTAGCGTTGGGCGACGGCGGCAATGGAAGCATTAAACACTTGCTGGAAATCCTCGACATTATCGGGCAGATCACCGGTGTGGCCATAGGGATAGAGCAAATACTGCGAGTAGGCGTGGAAGGACACATAGAGTTGAACTTTGTCCTTTATCGAGGCAATGTAGTTGGACAGCGACAAGGTCTCAATCTCAGAGAAGGCCACAGGTCCGGCATAGGTATCAGAGCACGGATCGCTGCTGGCGCCCACCTCGTTCCAGTGGAAGCCCCAGTTGCGGTTGGGATCAGCGCCAAAGCAGCTGCCGTAGGGAGTGCGAGTCTTGCGCCACAAGCGGTTCGTTGTGTGGGTGAAGACGTAGCCATCGGGATTGGCATGGGGAAAGACGTACCAGTTGTAGTTGTCAGCCAAGTCCTTGATGGAGTCCAACTCGGAGGTTAAGAGCTGATTGATGATGAACGTGGCAGCTGCTGGGGCGATCCACTCGCGGGCGTGAATGCCAGCCTCCAAGAAAATGCCGGGCTTCTCGCTGAGGCTCTTGGAGATCTTGACACCCAGAATCGAACGTCCTTCGTAGGTCTTGCCACCCTCGATCAGTGTGACAACATGTGGGTATAGCTTAGCCAGGTTTACCATCCAGGTGTAGGTATCGTCCAGCTCGTAGTACTGCTCCCAGTTGTATTCAAGGGCGCGACCCTTGATGGCCACCTTCTCATCGATCTCATCCATGGACTTTTGAAAGTCCTTGGACAGCAGTTCGTACTTGATTTCAGCCTTGCCCAGAATATCCAGTAGATCGGGCACCTTGTGTGGGGCCACAACCATCTGAACGTCGGCTCCAACAATGTGAACACCATCCATGAACAAGATGGAGTCAGTGGCTCCCTCCAGCTGCTTCAGCACAGCCAATTGCTGGGTATTCTCCGCATTGGCCTTGTACAGGCGATAATTGTCGTAGCGGACACGCTCCGCCTGGGCGACTCCAAAAGTGGCCAAGAGGCCCAACAGGGCAAATAGCAGCGACTTGTTCAGCGACATGGTTGTCGTTGGTTTAACAAACCTGGACGCGCAGTTGGCTTATATAGTCGGTTGGGTTTTGGTCACAAAGTATTAGATAAGCGCTGATAAGTCAATTAGTCAAATCTTATTTACAACCCTTCGGATTTAATCGTCAATTCTCAGGAACATAAATAAAAGAGTTATCTGCCCTTATCAAAAACCGATTGTTTCAGTATAAATCATAACCAATTTCTAAAAAAAAAATTCTATAAAAAATGTATACAATTTTCTGTACGATTTTTAAAAACCAAGAGTACTTTTTAAACTGGTCGTAAACCAATTGGTCTTAACGAATTGAATGACTGGTAGTTTATAAATAAAATACCTGCTAACGAGGTCCAACGTAGCGTATTTGGGTGCCCAAATACCCCAAGGGTTCGGTGGGTTATATGGCATGAATGAAAAGTGTTTTCATACTATACGAATTTTCATATATACAGTAAATTATATGATTTTAATAGATTATTTAGAGAGCGGGATAACCAGACTTCAAGATGAGTTTTCTTATACTCCAGAGAGTTTAAAATCTCAGAGAAATAGCGAGTAAGATAGAGAAAGAAAGACATATAAGACTAGATAATATAACAGAGATAAAAAATGAAGAAAAGAGAGCGCAAAATGAGATATCGATTAAATCAAAGATAGACAAGAAGTAAAATAAAGAGGAAGTAAAAAAGAGATAATCAGGAGGATGTAGAACAAGGGTTAAGGAAAAGAGAGAGATTAAAAACGAAAGAGAGCGAGTCTCACTCATCTGTAAACCAATTTCCAAATATAAATTTTCAATAGCACACACATATCTGAAAACACCAAATGTCTGCAGGCATTCCTCGAATTCGTGAGAATCGAATAGAAGAGTCTAAATTGCTATGCTAGACAATTAACATAAAGCCAAAAGAGGTCAGACAACATATTCTTGAATTACTTCTGCGTGTATTGTCAAAAGATTTTAAAACTCGATAGGACGCAAAAAATCGGCTTAAAATCAATCAAATAACAAAAAATTATCTTATAGTCTGAAAAAATGATAATACGATACTTCTGATTCTTATACTCGTTCATGAAGTAAAAAGAGTATATTGGTTTTGTGCAATGTCCGTCTTGGTATTCGACCGTCCGTCTGTCCGTATGAACGCAATTCTTTTCGACGCTGTTGAAGTTAAAGTTACGACCTCCCCAAAAGACTGCGACCTTGATATCCCGGCCACGCCCACTAGAATGCGCCCCCGCTTTAAATAATCAGATGTGCCTATATCAGTTTTAAACTAGAGTTACCAAATTTTTCATATATATTGCAAGAATGCTCCCCCAATTTCAAAAATCGATATCAGCTCCCGTCGCTTTCCGAAAATTTAAAGATAGAGTCTCGCAATTTGGACCGGCCACGCCCTCCTCTTTTAAATATCAGCAAGTTTTCATTCAAATTCAAATTTCTAAAATCCGATTTATGTATCATCTGTGATCTATTTTTTGCCTCCCCTAAACGTAAAACTAGATTAAGTTGCCACTGGTAACAGAAAACCAGTTTAAATAAAATATAAAATATATAATATATAAAATATAATATAAATATATATAAAATATATATATAAATATAGTCAGTAACACCCGACTGCAACGTTGTTACTTGTTTCTTATATTATTCTTCGAAACTTCAAAAGAGAACTTGTGTGTTGACCCTCCTAACTTGTTATATTTTAGCCTTGCCATCATTTTCTTTATTTTCCAACCTCCCATTTAGGTACATCAATCAACTGCCACATTAGCGTCCATCACTTTATGACACCAACTTCGACACATGATTGATGAGCTGTGCCATCACAAAGCAGTTCTATGAGCTAACCCAATACTTGATGCCAATTAGTAGAAGACAACAGCATGGCACAGTTATCTCAAGTGCAGTCCAACTATCGGAGGCTCTTTAAAGATTTTCTGCGCCACAGCTATATTAGTGGATTGAAGCCTCTGCTGCTCCACTCGCCCGTGCAATATGCCAAGTGAGCAGAGTGGGAAGAAGAAGATAGCCCCAATCTGTAGCTCCCTTATCTGTTGACAGAGCTCTCTGGCTGGCGTTTCTCGCCTTGATTGTGGTCTGGACACACATCGTTATCGTCAATCTGACACTTCAGTACATCGATCAGCCCACTGAGATTCACATGGCACCCAACCTGGTGCACGTGTCCAACAGCCCCTTCCCCGCCGTGGGCGTGTGCAGCTCCAACATGATCAGCAGGCGGCTAATGCAAAGCTACGCTTCCAAAATGTGAGTCGTTTATTGCCCAAATCTTTATTTGAAATAACCCAACTTCTGCACCTCACCCACCATGGCGGTTATGGAGTCCAAGAGCTCCTCGCTGGCGGGTATAATCTGTGTGGCGGGCAGCTTGAAGCCAGTCACGTAGGAGTTTGAGGAGGGACGCAGCTCATAGCAGAAGGCCATGCGCACATCCTGAGTGCCGTAGGCCCAGTCAACACTGGCGCCGGCAGCCGGGTAGATGGCATCGTAGATGTTGCCACCAGTGTACTTGGTCTTGTAGCGCTGGGCGACGGCGGAAATTGCTGCCTTGAAGACCTGCTCGTAGTCCTTAACATTGTCGGGCAGAGACTTGGTGTGTCCATACGGGTACAGGAGATACTGCGAGTAGGCGTGGAAGGACACGTACAGCTGAATCTTGTCCTTTATCGAGGCAATATAGTTGGACAGCGAAAGGGTCTCGATCTCAGAGAAGGCCTTGGGTCCAGCATAGGTATCAGAGCAGGCGCTGCTGCTGGCGCCCACCTCGTTCCAATGGAAGCCCCAGTTGCGGTTGGGATCGGCGCCATAGCAGCTGCCGTAGGGAGTGCGGGTCTTGCGCCACATGCGATCCTTGGTGTGGGTGTATACGAATCCATCGGGATTGGCATGCGGAATGACGTACCAGTTGTAGTTCTCGGCCAGCTGCTTGATCGACGCCACGTCCGAGGTCAACAGCTGATTAATAATATAGGTAGCAGCTGCTGGGGCGATCCACTCGCGGGCGTGAATGCCAGCCTCGATGAATATGCCGGGCTTCTCGCTGCCGCTCTTGGAAACCTTAACACCCAGAATGGAGCGTCCTTCGTAGGTTTTGCCGCCTTCGATCAGTGTCACAATGTTCGGGTATTTTTTGGCCAACGACTGCATCCAGGCGTAGGTATCGTCCAGCTCGTAGTACTGCACCCAGTTGTAATCGGTGCTAGCGCGACCCTTGATGGCCACCTTCTCATCGATCTCATCCATTGACTTTTGGAAATCCTTGGACTGCAGTTCGTACTTGATCTCCGCCTTGCCCAGGATATCCAGTAGATCGGGCACCTTGTGTGGGGCCACAACCATCTGCACGTCAGATCCTACAATGTGAACGCCATCCAGGAACATGATGGAGTCAGTAGATCCCTCCAGGTCCTTGAGCACAGCCAGTTGATCGGCGTTTTCCGCATTTGCCTTGTACAGGCGATAATTGTCGTAGCGGACACGCTCCGCCTGGGCAACTCCAAGTGTGGCCAAAAGGCCCAACAGGGCTAATAGCAGCGACTTGTTCAGCGACATGGTTGTCGTTGGTTTGAAGTGCGCAAAGTCGTTTTGAGCGCTTTTATACCATAAACTTGGTTGTGTTGCGTTCCCCGATAGAGTTCTGCTGATAAGTCAATTGAGCAAATCTTATTTATAGTCCTTGAGCTTTCAGACTATTGCTTAGACCCAAAATAATCTACGGAATGCACTTACCAGAGAACGTCTCGATTGTAAATCAATCCAATTTGACGAAGAAGAAGAAGACACGGGATTGCAAGTCTTGAAATTAAAATTGATATTTGCCACAGTCATAAATAACTTCGACTTACGGCCAATGCAACCGGATCAAACACCAATGGAAAACGTTTGGAATGTCTTGGCATGAAAAGTCTTTACAGACAGTTTTTGGTGTTTTTATACCCTGAACCCATTGAAAATGGGTAAAAAAGGGTATAATGGTTTTGTGCAAATGTATGTAACAGGCAGAAGGAAGCATCTCCGACGCCATAAAGTATATATATTCTTGATCAGGACGACAAGCTGAGTTGATTTAGCCATGTCCGTCTGTCTGTCCGCCTGTCCGTCTGTATGAACGCAGCGATCTCAGAAACTACAAAGCTAGAAAGCTGATCCTGGTCTCATTTAGTTCGTATATATCATACGCAATACAAGTTTATCATTTTTTTCGATAACTTGATCCTTTTCATTAATATCGATAAAAATCGATAACAACCTTTTGTTTTCTTACAATATCTCGGAGACAATAAGAGATTTTGGTACCTTTGGATTTTGGATACCTCCCCCCAATCGCCCCCAATATCGATAAAACCAAAAAAATCGCAAATCAAATACTACAGACCTGCAAATTGGTTGGTACATAGATTTTGATGTC
>SCDY01001854.1:0-42319 GCA_004143825.1 Drosophila micromelanica | reverse complement strand
ATATATATACTTTATGGGGTCGGAGATGCTTCCTTCTGCTTGTTACATACATTTGCACAAAACCATTATACCCTTTTTTACCCATTTTCAATGGGTTCAAAGTATAAAAAAGAATCTGATTTTGGGTCTTGAGTTCTTATAAATAATTAACTTATATCATATATAGAAATAGTAATAATATTCACAAATTGGTTATTTTTTACTATATGATTTATATTCCATATACAATGGAACAATGTTCCGTACACAACAAAAAAAAATAGTAGAGATTATTGATAGAATTCAAAGAAATGCGTAACTCTGGAATATATAATTCTCTTGGGTCCTAGTTCTTATAAATAAATAACTTTTATAAGATATACAACCAGTATTTCAGAAATTTTTACTGTGTGATTTATGCGCCATAATTTAAAATTTAGAATTTAAAAAACGTGACTGTTCGGGGGTAGTTAAATTAAATATAGCCATGGTGAAATCAGTCAACTAGTTAATGGCAAAGTGCCTTTAGTTTTTGTTTTTTGCAGGCGCTTGTCAAGTGGTTGCAAAACATTTTAATTATATGCCACCTGGCGGACACCTGCCCTGCAAAGGTTGCCACCTGGCGCCAGTTTTCGCTTGACATACTTTGAGGCGTTAGAAATAATAAATGGGTGCTAAGGTAACATAACGTGAAAAATCTGGCTGATAAATCCGGTTAAAAGATAGCTGGCGTTAACTGGATTTGGCCGGAAACGGAAACTTGTGAAAAGGTTGTGAAAATCATGCAAAACGAATGCAATAAAAGAATGTAAAGAACTCAGAAAATCTTCGGTAAAGGAAAACTAGAAATAATACAATTCTAAAATATTATTTTATTATTATGGCATAATAAGAAGACAACCTAAATATTTCATATGGGTTCAAACAATTTATAAAATTAATTTGGTTTTCTAACTCAAAGTCTCTGGTACGAAGACTTAAGCTTAAATATATTTATAAATTATATAAAAAATAAAGAAAATATTAGATATTATTTAATACAAATAAAGGTAATTTTTATTGAACGATTAACAAAATTTCAAATTTTCTTTAACTCAAGAACACTTTTTTCTCTTTGTGTACTCAATTCAATAACAAACTCAATCGTCTCTACCCACGCCATTAAATTCTTTCGCTCTTTTACTCGCTCCCGCTCACTCTCTCTCGCTCTCTCATTTTCGTTAAAAGTTATAGCCACCTTTAAAGACGTTGGCTAAATGCTGTTGAGGTTATGTGCACATCACTGTGTTGATGTGTGTGTGAGATCGCCATTAAAAAGAGAGAGAGAGAGAACAAGAAACACTGCTTAAGCTACAGTTTCCCTTAGGGAACGCTCTTATTCGCGCTCACTCAACGAAACTTCGCATACGTGTCGCAGAGCAAGACGCCCTAGTCTTATACTCAGCACTTATACGCGTATGATTCACACACACTCGATTGGTGTTGCGTTCTTCTACTCTTCATTTCTTTGAGTTAAAGTCGCGTCAATTAAGAGTTTAACCCATTGCTGACTTTTGGTTCAGCTGAGTCGGATTTTAAGTGCTTAATTTGATCAGCTCAATTGAACGGGCGACATTTCTTGCTCGTGAATCTCATTAATAATACTGCTCATTTAATTGGGGGGGCTTGTCTCTAATTTGCTTCATAATTCATAATCTAATTAACGTCTCTCTCTTTCAGCCAAGATCGGCATTTTCTACATAGTATTCTATGGCGTGCTCGGCGCTCTGGTGGCCATATGCATGTGGGCCTTCTTCCAGACCTT
The DNA here is from genome assembly GCA_004143825.1 of Drosophila micromelanica. NCBI lineage: Eukaryota > Metazoa > Arthropoda > Insecta > Diptera > Drosophilidae > Drosophila > Drosophila micromelanica. Next base: position 40,536 of record SCDY01001854.1, on the reverse strand, counting down.
GGATCCACGCATACCCAAATGGACATTGGATGGCTCGATCATTGGCACAAATCCAGGTGAGTGTTTACAGCAATTTCAATTTGAAATATATTAATCAATTTAACGCTATTTCACTTTTCAGGTCTTGGCTTCCGACCCCTGCCCCCCGATGACAATGTGGAGAGCACATTGATCTGGTACAAGGGCACACTGCCCGAGAACTACAAGCACTGGACGGATTCTCTGGATGACTTCCTGGCGGGTAAGTCTACAAGCAAAACCAAACCAAAAACCAAAGGGCTTTAAGCGTTGCGTGTTGGCCATGAACTGCTTCAGACGCATTGTTGTTGTTGCCAGGTTCGCTTAATAACACGCAACCTGATTAGGTTTTTTTTTCGACATATTCACGCAATGAAAATATTAGTTTTGTAGTTAATATTACTTTTTTTCTATTGCTTGTCTAGACCTAAAAATTGAGGTTGTTGCTAGGATGGAAACATCTATTTTTTTCACATATCGAATTAATAGTTAGTTGGTAGAAATAGGTCAGGGTTAAAACGGTTATAAACAACACTCAGATATTAGCCACCAAGGTTAGTTTTTCAAAACTCAAAATCTTCTGAATAAAAATAATAACAATTAAAACTATTTGATAATTTTATAATCTAAATTTTTCCTATTTGTTAACTTATGTATACAAATAAATAATTTAGTTTAGTAGCATTTAGTATTATGAGAAATATTAATGAATTAAACGTAATACTCAAAATATTCGGAAGATGTTCTGAATAAAAATAATGTAAAAATTTAATAAATGTAAAGATTTCGTTGCATGTTTACTATTTTATTAAAAATTAAGCCTCTAAAACTAAAGCAAAATAAAAAACATAATTAATTATATAAATAGATATATAAAAATATGTTGTGTAATATTGGAGAATTAAGCTTATAGTAAACTCCTCTAGTTTTGTGTAGTGCTAAATATTTTTCTAAATAAAAATAATAAATAATCTAAAAAAATCTAGTAATTTATATTTTAATACAAAATAAACATTCAAAGATTGATGATTAGAAATAAATTTAGTTAATTTAATTTAGTTAATTTAGAAATTTTTTTGTTAAACTATATATAAATATAAAATTATCATGCGATATATTGAAGAATCAAACAGAATACTTGTAGTAATCGCCTCTTATTTTTTGTAGTGTACAAAACGCCCGGCTTGACACCTGGACGTGGCCAGAACATCTACAACTGCGACTACAATCAACCCCCGCCGCAGGGACAGGTGTGCGATGTGGACATCAAGTCCTGGTCGCCCTGCACCAAGGAGAACAACTACAGTTACCACAAGAGTTCGCCGTGCATTTTCCTCAAGCTGAACAAGATCTACGCCTGGAGGCCGGAGTTCTACAACAGCTCCCAGAACTTGCCCGACAATATGCCAGAGAATCTGAAGAGCTACATCGCTCAGGTTGAAAAGACCGAGGCGCACAAGGTAAACAAGATATGAGATCATTGCAATAATAACTAAAATCAAAATAGGCTCTGAAATTTTGGAAATGACTGAATTAAGCGAAATATAGGTTTTTATCGATTTGCCACGCCCCCAGAGGGCTCATTCAAAAAAAAATTTTACTTTATTTAGTGAAGATTCTTAGTAATCTGACTGCAATATTTAATGTATCTAGTTTTAAAGGTGAGGGAGATATATGGATAATATCGAATTGGTCCAACCTTTTAAAAGAGTTCAAGTTTCTATCTCTATTTCAAAAAAAAAAAAATAATAATTATTTGTTGTATTTTATAGTAATTTATAATGGACTATTCGAAAAAATAAAAGTCAATTAAATAAATAAATAAATAAATATAGTGGCCGAAATTGTGAAAACAACTGAATTAAGCAAAATATAGGTTTATCAATTTGACACACCCCCAGAGGGCTTATCCAAAAAAAGTTTTTACTATATTTTGAAGAGACTGTTAGTAATCTGTTCGCAACATTTCATGTATCTAGTTTAAAAAGTGAGGGAGGTATGTGGATAATGTTGAATTACCTCTAGTTCCTAAAATAATTGTTTTTGTATTATATTGTAATGTATATCGGACTAAAATGTTGATTTTAAATTTTGAACACAGCTCAACACAGTTTGGGTGTCCTGCGAGGGCGAGAATCCGGCCGATCAGGAGAACATTGGCCCCGTCAACTATTTGCCTATACGCGGATTTCCGGGATATTTCTATCCGTACCAGAACTCTGAGGGCTATCTGAGTCCCCTCGTGGCGGTGCACTTTCAGCGCCCCAAGCGTGAGTATCTGAGCATATGACTGTTCATATCTCAATATATATTCCATAATTGTATATCGATTAAATAAACTTGATTGATTCCTATCAGGTGGCATTATCATCAACGTGGAGTGCAAAGCCTGGGCACGCAACATAAAGCATGATCGCAAGGAAAGAATTGGATCGGTGCACTACGAGCTATTGATTGATTAATCAAATCAAAAACAACAACAAACACAAATTTATATAGCAAGTAATAGACGCTCGTTTCTCGAATGTGAAAAACGACAAAAACACCAAAATAGAGTTTTTCCTAAAAAATAATATACATAAAAAACTTGAGAGAAATATAAAATTTTGACGATGGTTTAAATAAAAGACAAACATTTTTGAAATCCATACAATTTTTGAATGTAGCTTCTTCTTATACAAAAAATACGATATAAATAAAAATAAAAAAAAATATAGCAGCAATTTAGTCTACCGCCTAAGAGGATTTCTATAAATTACCAGCGATTTTTGCATTATATATATAAATTTAAATAAAAAATAATTGAAATTATAATAATTAATTAATTTAAATAATGCTGAACACTAAAGCTATTGCCGTTTTGTGAAATGAAGAGACACAAATTTAATGAAAGTTAAAAAACATATATATAAACTTTAAATGCTAGCCAAGTACGAATCTCATTTTTAGCGCTGCTCCAAAACAAAATCGAGGCAAAATTTATATGCTATTATTGCTTATTTAAAATTAAAAATTAAACTGCCATTAATAAAGAAAAAGCCAGCGAAATTGTTTAGTAGCCCCAACAAACACAAAAAACAATTTAAAGTTAACGATTTAAATATAAAAAGAAAACATTTTGACCAAAACGAAACCTTGTACGAACTAAAGCTGCAGCTGACCAATTTCGAAGCCAAATATAAATTTTATTAACAATTTTCCAACTAGCTTTTTACCAGATAACGGTAAGAAAATTGAAAACGTTTTCCAAGTAAATCAAATTATTACAATCTTATATACAAACTACCTTTTTATACACGGCAGACAAAATAATATACATATAAAATTTTTGCATATTTTTACATATTTACAATATATAATATATATAAATATAACGTTTTCTTACCCACACACACAAACACAAGTCAAAATGAAATGTAAAACAATCAACAAATGGAACAACAACAAATTTGCAGCATTTAGTTTTAAAGTTTATTAATGTTAAATAAATCAAGCAACAAAACTATGTAAAAGATACAAAAAACTAAAAACAACAACAGTATCTATATCTATATGAATTCATCTTCAAACTGTTCTCAATAAAAATGGGCGATAAAAAATTAAAAAACAAAACTAAACAAGCTATAAATCTTTAAATTTTATTGCAATTTTTAAATATCATTTGAAACAGAGAATACAATTTTTTTTGTGGATTTTATGATCCGTTTATTTGAGTATAGGTATGGTATTTATAAAGAATAAATAAATTTATAAAATTAATGCTTTCAATTTCAAAAATTTACAATAATGACAGGTTACCCTAGCAGCTTCACAATTGGGCAGTTTTGGTCTCTCTGTTTAAATGTGACTTGTGTAGAATTCTCAGAGAGAGGTTTTTCAGATTAATCCGGCAAAAGTTTTTTGCTCTAATACACACAAAAATCTGCAAAGAAATATTTGTTTGAATAATAATAGAGATTTTATCTGCTTTGGATAGTTTATAGAAAATACTTAAAACATTTGATTTAATCTAAAAGAATATGCATGAACATTGATAAAATATACTCTCTTGACAAAAATATATTTATAGTTTTGTCATATTCCGTTATGAAAGTTATATAAACCCAATTTTGTCGCACTGTTGCGTAGGTAAATTGCTGTTTCTCCGATAAGATAGGGCGTACGACAATACTCGTAGTACCCGCAACCCAGATAATAATCAGAAATCTGTGCCGTCAGTTGGTCAACATTCTGTACGGGTGGTGGACACGGTACAAGATCGATATATACATTCATATATATATATAAATATAAGTATATATATAAATGAAAGGTATTCTATAGATATGTTATCTGGCAATTCAATTGCGTCAATTGCAACTCATTAACCGAAAGCTGCTGATGATATATTGTTTATTTTATTTTTAATCATTTTTTGACGTGTTTTCCATGCTGATTGGATTGTCATACATTATATTATAATATATTTAGTGTTCAATATTCCAACTTTAAACTCTTTTTATTTTTATTTGATGTATCAAAATTTCAAATTTTTTTTTGTTTGCTATATACGTTGAAAGCAAAGAGGGCACGACTTGAATATGTTTCTGCTAGATATATTCCTTCGCAAAGTAAACAGTTAGGTGTCAAAATGCGAACAGGTGAGACAAACACTCCATTCATGTTAACAGGTTATTTCTGGAATCCTGATAAAGGTGTTAATAAAAGTGCTTGATGAAATGAATATTGCTGCGATTATCGTAAGTTAAGTGCATTTTAATTTTTTACGACAAAATGAATAATCAATCTAAAGGATATATCATGGTCAAACCGGAATACAAGCAACACAGAAATCTAAGAACAATATAAATAATTAAAAAACTGATGAATAATATATACACTTATAATTTATGTGCGTTTATTTCATTGCTTCGAAAATTTATTTATTGTTAAAAATATATCTACCATTTAATTAGCTGTGATTATTTTTAATTTTTTAATTAGTATCTTTGCATTTTTAATGGGAACTTTTTCTAAATTAATAATATGTTTTGGAAAATAATACCAACTAAAACTGCAAGTAGTTGCTTTATATCTGTCTCTTAAAATTCTATAATTATCGTGGCTGATGTTATCGGACTCGTCTAATTGATAGCTAATTAGTTTAGCGGACTGTAAATCAGCAAAGTACACAACTAGCGCAAAAAGAAAAAAGTAGTAATAAAATAAATAAAAAAATCTTCTTCAAACAGGAAAAATAAAAACTTCGCTTTAATGAGGAAACGTCTCAGATGCTCTGGACTGGAAAAATCACATATGTACAGTTCAGTTCAGACCAGATAAACTGGTTTCGTTCGATTCCAGAGAGAGATACGACTTCAAGCTGAAGTTGAGGCTCAACAAGGGAATTCTTTCATGCCCACTTTGAAGATTTTGAATGTGGGTGGTTACCACGAGCTGGTTCTAACTGACTTCAGCCTGACAAAAAGTACTCAGATACTACATCTGAAAGCTTTTGCTTTAAAGTGTAGATAAATGCTTTGATTTTTGAGAAAAATTCGAATTTTCTTTTAAATGTGCTCTTATTATATATGTATAAAAATATCAATGTTCCATTTAATTTTGCCTTAAAATCTTTTTTATTGCACACTAGTGTCAACAAACAAGTTATTTTTAAAAGTTTTGTTCAGATAAATTTCATTTCAACTTAAGTTAACTTTTTAAAATAAACTAAGTATTTTAAGATTTGGATTTTTGAATTTTTTAAAGTTTGATCTTTTGCTGCTCATCTAAAATATTCTAGTACTTTTTATATCTAATCAACAATTATTTTTTTATAGCTACTTATATTAAGTAAAACTCATATAAATTCCTAAGCAGCTAATGAAACATCCAGAATCTCGGCGTCGTCAAGTGTAATTTAATAAATTTATGATGATTACAACAATAAAAGGCAAAGATTGAAAGACTTCATTGTGCACCTACAGGCCATAAAGACTCCATAAACGCTCCATAGTGCCGTTTACTCTACAAGAGCAACTTAACTGTTCGGGGGGTGGGGATACTTTTACTTCTACTTCTACTTATTTGCAATGTCAACGCTCGAGTTCAACTCGATTCTCTCTTCACTCTCTCTCTCTCTCCTGACGGAAATGCTCGTTTATGCGAATTAATATTGTAAAATTGCTTCTACACTTGACAACGGCTTTTCACATGACCCGATGACTAATACGAAAACAACAACAACAACAAAAATGACTGTAACATTATTATGTGGGGAGCGACCGTAAGGAAAGTTTTCCCGTTTTCACATTCAAATTCTTAATGCCCAGCAAAGCAAACACAAAAGCGTACACACAAATTCACCCACACGCACACATACACACAAAAATGCTCCCAAAAATATGTGTGTTGTGATGCACAAACATAAAAACAATACACAAAACATAATGTTGGCGCTCCCAAAACCGAAACAAAAACAAAGCACGCAACGTTAAAAGAGATAGAAATCAAGCCTCAGCAGAGTTGGAGCGGGAGACAAAATACTAAAAGCCAATGTACTTTTAGCGCATGCCAGTGTATTGGTGTATATTAGAGAGTGGGAGAGTGCAAAAAAAAAACAAAAAACAAAAAAACAGAGAGAGAGAGAGGGCGATAGATAAAGCACAATGAGCTTATTTTGTGCTTTATTTTAATACACATTATTAAAGCAACAGTTATGCATTAGAAATAAGTCGTGGGGGGGCCAAAAACTTGTTGCTTAAGAAAGCAAACAAAGCCCTGAAAACATATAATATGGTGGTGTGCATTTTTCAACTATTGTTGAGAACGGTTCTATACATATTTAAGTATGCATGATTATATATTAAATTATTAAATAGCATCGCATATGCTTTTACTTACCCGCTGTAGCGCTCCTGAAATTCAACCGCTGTTGTCTGGACACTGTCTGCGCTCTATCATCAGGCATTCTATTTGCGTAGCCACGATGCATGGGAGAGGACAGGCCGAGTGAGCAGAGCCACAACAAGAGAGGCAACAACCAGACAAGAAGCTTTCGGCTTTGGTACTTTTTGTTTTTGTGCTGTGACGACACACAAGTGTCAAAAGCGTTCAACAGCTGTCCGTGCTCGAATACCCATTTCTTTTAGCTTTTGTTGCGTCTGTGTGCGTGTTGACTGAGAGGCGAACGCCGCTTGTGTGAGTGTTGAGCGAGGCAGTAACTGCAGACCGACGCTGTTGCTGACGATGTTGGTTTAGTTGGTGATCTTTCGCCAAGAGCGTAACACGCACCGGAAAATAAAGCGGGATTCGAGTGCCAGCCGCTGAAAATAGCGTTTATATGTGTGCGTTTTTCGGTATTATAAAGTATTCTCGTGGCGTTAAATTTTAGAATTACAAATTACCTAAAAAAAAAAAGAAAAATAAAAACAACAAAACAAACCAAGAAACAGCAAATAGAACGTGCTAATTTATTTCACGAAACACCACTAAAAATAATTTAAAAAGAAATACATATTTAGTAAAGCGTTATTGAAAATATTTAAGATTGTTACGTACCCCGTCCACCGTCCACGTGAGCAGCGAATAGCAAACGTAATCAAAATACGTGCATAAGTACATAATTTTTATAAATAAAATTTAGAGCGTGCTCTCACGAATTGTAATAACTGTTTGGATAAGTCTAATAAGTCACAAAAAAACGAGCGCCAAAATGTCGAAGAATAACGGAAAAGGTGACAAGTACGAAAATCAATTTCCCCAACCGGCCAAGAAGCAAACGTTTTCGGAAATGCTCTATGATCCCCAGACTGGAGCCATCTTAGGTCGCACGAGCAAAAGTTGGGGTAAGTTGGATAATCAGCGTAACAGAATTAAATCCGATTAAAATAATGTGTAAAATGTGCTAAAGCAAAGCCTAACTCCCAGCGGAGTCGATTTAAAGGACAAATACTCAAACGCTCTCCCACTCTCGATCACAACATCAAAGCTGAGCTTAACTCCTCACCCAGCTAATAGACAAGGGCAGCCCTCTCTTATCTGCACCACACTCATCTCACATTCACTATCCCTCTCTCTCGCTCTCCCTATCACGTCAATTCAGTGTAGGTGAGTCGCAGATGCATAAATCAATCCGAATTCTGAGTCGATACAAAGCAAAAGAACAAAATGAGTGATTTGTTTATATTTACTGTGTGTGTATAGAAAATTATGTATGTACGTAACATGATTGCAATTCGGTCATTCGGAAATGAGTGCGAGTATAGTCATTTTTAAAAGACCTTATCAGCTGCTTCTGTTTGCATTTTAAACGTGACATAAAAAACAGACATATGCAAACTCTTTACATGGAGGGAAAATTCTACAGGCTAGAAAATAAGATAAAAATATGTGAACTGTGATAAGCATCTGAAATACATATTTATACCGAAGTACCGAAAAACAAAGGTTTATCAAAGGTATAGCAAATTAGCAATGATCTATGTTTTAATTATTAAATAAGTATGAGTATGTGTAATGAGTAATTTCATGGTTTTAATACTTGTTTCCATTTGAGCTATTTAGGGAATTAAATGTATAATTTTTAATATATTCCCATATGACTAATTATACGTCATATATAAGTTTTTCTTTGTTGAAAAATTTTATAGTGTTTTGGAATTAAACATTTGGTAATCGAGCAAAATTGTATATAGTATATGTTTATAATATAAACTCAATGAACATAAAAATTTCGTGTTCGCGCTCATGAAATAATATATATATATTTTGTTTTTGCCCCAAAAAGATAAAAAATGATATGCCAAGAAACACGGACACAAGTTTCGATGTATATAAAATGTGCAAGTGACGAGATAGAGAAAGAGAGAGCGAAAGAGATAGAATGAAAGAAAAGCTAGAGAGCGGGATATCGAGAGTAATAAAAATAAGCATGTTATATAGTCAAAATCTCATCAGCCTTTAACACTGTACTTGAATGCTACATCCATATTTATTTTGTAATGAGTTCTGCAAACAATTTCAAGGTTTCTCCCGCTCTTCTCTCTCTTTCATTTTGTCTCTCACTTTTTCGATTCTGCGGTTATTTTACAGCGCAGCTAGGCAATACATTTTTATGAGCAAATCTATAGAAATATAGAAAATATATAGCATAGCATAAAACAGAAAATATCAAGTATATATTATAAAGATAAATATAGATAAACAAAATGTATATTATTTAACATGTCAATAGTTGGATTTCCGCTATCGGCTGTTCTACTGCTGATATTCAAAATACGTTGCCTTTTTTTTTTATTTTTAGTTAAGGCCACAATTAGTTTACTTTATTTTGCGCTCATAAACCAGTTAAGATCCCAACAATTTTAATGTTAAGTCCAGCAAAGTATTTTTTTTTTGTCATTAATTTAATTAATTTCTTTTTATGATCCTCATTATTGTGGCCTAGTTCTTGGTCATTTTGCCATGTGCCAACTTGGCCAAGAACAACCTTAGGCAACTTTTAGAACCCTTTTTGCAGACACACCTGTCTCTGGCATTTTTCATGCACTCGTGTGACAAACGAAAATAAAAAGAAAATGTACATGTGTATATATATGTATATGAATTTGTGCATATATAAGCCCTGTTCATATTCCCAATTAGTCGACACCCGCGCAGTTAGTTGTTGGTATCTATAATTAAATGTATTTCATGGCGTGAACTCTGTTTTTTACAAAGCACAAAAAAATTCAACTTCGACATGTGCACTCCATTAAATTATCGACTTATTTTTAAGTTAGGTCAAAATAATGGAAACTAATTTTTGTTAGGTGCGATAAAAATATTTTTTTGTTTAGACTTATAACAAGTAATAGAACTAGTAATAATAATAATACCACAAATTCTTATTAATCCTACTAAGATAATTTAATAAGCTTCTTAAGTTTTAAATTTTAAATATTTGTAGATCAATCAATTGTTATGAATGAAAGAAACTTCTATTGAATTTTTAGCTTTTGGCAGTCATATATAATTATATACATAAAAGACCAAATTTCAAAATTAACAAAATGAACATGATGAACATGTATTTTTTTTTTTATGATTGGAATTCTGTAGGTTTATTTCTATGGAAGGCTTTTTGTTTATAATAAAAATTAGATTTTTTTGTAGGTGTTTCTACAAAGTTGCTCAAATAATTGATCATGTATAAATCTGCTTTTATAAAGATTTCATGTTGAGGCAATATAAATTGAATTGCTTTGTAAGCATTCAGTACAATTAGCGCTGTTTCCTGTGCTTTAATTAAATAGAATACAATTAAAGGTAAGAGGCGTGTATAAACTAGGTCGGGAACAGGTATATATATATAAATATATATATATATACATGTTGCGTTGCATGCAATGTGTATTTAATGCAACAATTAGTTGCATCTCTCAAAATCTAAATGGGCGCTCAACGAGCCAAGCTGCTGCCAAAAGAGGAGGAGGAGGGGAATAAAAATCAGGGGGAGAATGGCCCTCTATGCCGCGATACGGCAATTAGCAGCTCAAACTGGTTTTAGCCAGAACTTGTATTGAAATACAGGTGTATCCACCGTTGTTGTTGAAAATGCATTAAAATGAATACGAAAACAAGAAACAAAAAATAAAAAACGAAAAAAAAACAAACTTCTTAATCGAAATGCAAAACAAACAAAATAAATACTGGCAACTGATTTTGTAATGAAAGCATTTCCAGAACACAAAAAGCCGTTGAACCGGTTTGATTCGATTTATCACGAGGCAAACAATAAATATGTAAAAAATACAATAAAAAAAATGAAAAAACTCTGTTAATTTTATTTTATCTAATTTTTTTTGTGCTTCAGTGAATTGCATAAAGTGTTTGCAAGTTGTATGTTTTGTTAAACAAAAAATAACTGACATTGATTTAATCGTTGCGTTGAGTTCTATGAATTGTTTACGGCTTGTGATCTTGGGGAATTTTGATTTTGTTTTATCGCTTAATATTTTTATATGATCAATGTGGAGTGTGAAAATCACCCAACGTTTTCTTTATAATCATATGCAATTATCATTAAAACTGATTTGATGATAGCCTTTGTTTTAAATGAGAAACTTTAAAAGTAGACTAAATCTATATTTTAGTTAAATAAATTAAATAATTTACATTTTAACTGACAATTTAATTTAATTCAATGATATTTTATTTAATGATTTTAGTGTTTTTAACATTATCTAAAGCGAGCCTAGAGAATTATACAAATATTTATTCAAAATTCACAATATCCTCTAAACGAGCGTATTTTCTAATTCTTGTTGTTTAAAATTCAGAACGGATGAAATAAAATTAAATCGAACATAAGATACAAATTAAAAACTTATTTGTTTGGAAATGTGCAATAAAACGTGAACGGTTTTTGGGCATTTGATCAATAAAATGCCGATCCAAAGGGAAAACTTTTGTAGAACTTTTGTGTATCAATGTCAATGCCCAATTAGCCAGGGGCAGAAACAATGCGAAAATGTGGCCTAAACAAAACAGAAACTTGGCATATTTACTAACGGTTAACCAATCAAGCGTAAAACTGGCCGGAGATCTAATCAACAAACTGAACGAAGCATTCAAAGTGGGTGGGGGAGAGAGGGACGGGGTTACTAGGCGGGGTAATATGTGAAATTAATTCACTTAAAATGCCGCAAAGTATGCTATAGGCATATATAGGAACGAGGGGGGAAACGTGTACTTACGAAAGGCAACAAATGGACGCAACTCATGACGATGACGATGACGCATGGCCCAAAGGGTGTGTCGGACCCCAAGGATTGCGATTTGGATTACTCAAGGTGGAGGACGGGGTGTGGATACCAAAACAAAATAGGCGCCAATGCGACGCGTTGAGGGTGGCCGCAGCCAAAAACCCCAACCCCCACAACATCTACCCCTGTGGACTGCGCATAAATGCTGGTCCTTTCAAAGGAGCAAAGAAGGTGGCGGGCTAAAGTGAGTATAATGATGACATAGAGCAACAGGGAGGGGCGGGGAAGGTGCTACTCATAATTGTTGCGACCAAGTTAAGAGCCGTCGTCGTGCCTCCGGCTCATAAATCAAGTCAATTCAAGTGGGTCGTCGAAAAGGGTTGCACAGGTGCTGCAAGGGAAGGGGAGAGGGGTCAGCTAATAAAAAAAATGCTACTCGAAATATAATAGAGGCTTCAGGTGTAGAAAGTTTTGTTAGCAGAAAACCTGTTGAGCCTTGCAAAAACCCTACAGAATAATAGCTATTTAATAAACAAAAATTATGAATATTGCTAGCATTCAAGGATATAAATATGTTTAATTAGATAACACAAATTAATAATAATAATGATAAAAATAATATGTATCAGATGATAAGTAACTAGCCTGAGCTTGATGCTGACAAAACATTTAATTTTTGATAAATATATAAATTATTTTTATAATAATATTTTTAAATCAACCAAAAACCATAATAAAAAAAATGTTTCTTTCCTAATCAAAATCTTTCCTACAATACAAAAAACACTAAATTCTTGTGTAAGCAACAATTTCAGGAATTAGTTTTCTGTACCAGTAAACGGAACTCTTGGTTGATAGCCAATTCAAGCCCTAAGGACTTTTAGACATGGTCAGGATTTTTTACAACCTGCTCATAAACAGTATCTGATCTAAATCTAAATCGAAGCCATATGGCTCGTAGCACATGGCCATTAACCAAATGAGTTCGTCGCACATTTGCGGCCAGTAAACAAACTTTTCACAATTACGCGTTCACAGAAAAGGGGGAGGTGGGGGAGGGGAATGGGAATGGGGGAATAAACAACTGAGAGTCCCACGGCAAATGGTGCGAAATCGCGCAACTAGCCACACGGTAATCCAAAGTAATGCACCCCAGAGACCCTCTATGCAAAACTTGACCAAAGTACAGTGAAGACTCTAACAAAGGTTAGTTCAAATTTCCTATATTTAAAAATAGAAAAATAAATAAAATAAAAAAAAAAAATAAAAAGAAAAATGCTATATTTAAGAGATGTGCATCGATTTGCCACGCCCCTAGTGGGCGTATCCAAAAAATATTTGCGCAATCCTTAGAAGAGGTCTTAAGTAATCTGTCTGAAAGAATATGATGCATCTAACTTCAAAACTGTGGGAGATATACAGATTTTAGCGATTATGATATACATATAATATACGTACATATATTCGATATTTCAAGGAGAGGTGTCCACTCAAAGGTGCTTTCACTGTATTTTGCTTAGAACCTGTGCCATATGTGCGTTCAGCTGTCAGCTAAATTATTAACTTTATTTGGCCTTCGTTGCGTCGCTTGGATTACGTCTAGGGGAAGGGGAACAAGGACTTGGACGTGAACGTGGACGCTATCAATCGCTGGTCATGCAAACGTGCCAAAGGAGCTGGTCGCGGGGTGTGTTCGGGTTTTCTAGCCTGGTGGCTTGAGGGTGCGCCAGTCGTAATATAGGTCACGGGTTCTTTAAGTTTGTTTACCGCATCGTGAGGGCTCCCAAGTCCAGAGTGTTGTTATGAAAAAGTTGGCCAGAATGGCTACAGAATGCGGCGGCTGCCAGGTTGCACTACCCCGTTCCAACCCTCCCCTCCAACCCATGTTCAGTTGGTCACCGCATTTGGCCCATAAACAAAGTTCCAGTTGAAGCGTATTTAACTAACGCCTTTGCTCGACTTTTATGTAAAAGCGGAGCAAGTTCGCCTCAAGCGGAAGGAGGGGTTGCAAGCCCCACATGTGCCCCACGCAACACACGCAACAAAACACACACACACACACACACAGGCAACCACACTCACAATTTCTTGCTTCACATTTCACTGGTGCTTTTGCTAATGAAAACTGAATTCTACTGGTTAATTTTGCCTTGCGCAAAATTTTCCAAACAATTCCAAAAACGTTTTTTTAAAAATTAGAATTCATTATATACAAATTTTTTTACCCTAACAGATTGAGCATTATCATATCCGAATATTTTGTGCACAAAAATGTATATATATATGTATATGTTAAAAAAGGAAGCAATTATTTAATGATAAGTTTAACTAAATTGGCTGGTCTATTACTCTTTTTAATTTTAATTTAAAAAAAATTTTAATTGAAAAAATGTATTTTATTTTAGTATAAATTTTTCGGGTCAATTTGAGTTTATTGGAAATATTACAAATATTTATATAATGCAGAAAATGTTATAGAGATCATATAAAACATAACGACTTTTAAATTTAAATACAACTTATAGGTTTAAATAAATTTGTTTTATCAAATTTAATCTGAAAATTTCCCACTATTAGTTAAATATATTTTCTATATCATTAAGCTATTCAACCGGTGCAAAAGAGTATATCATTGCTCAAGAGCTGATGTCTGCAATAATTCAATTTTGTGTCTGTTTTGCATTTGCGTTGCTTTTTAATTTATATTCGCATACGCAAGATGATTTCGAATATTGTATATAGCACTGGTTCTTTGGCCCGATTTTATGATTACACTCATCAGTCCGTCGGTTTGTCGGTCGATTCGTACATTTGGCATTTGCCTGGCAGCTTGCCTTGAAATATATTTCATTCGACGTCTCTCTCTCAAGTACGAAAATAGATGCCAACATCAAGAAATTGAAAAAAGAAAAACACTTGAAATATTATTACCAGTTCTCTAAGCCATTTTGGCAGCCACCAAAGAGTTCAGCTACCCTGGTTATAGCATTAGACTGAAGGGGTTCTTAAACAAAAAATTAAGAAAAATCATATATAAATCATAATAATAACTAAAAATAAAAAACTTGACTTTCAAAGTTTTATATCCTTGGGGGATATTTTTTCCACAACCGTATATAACTATAATTATTATTTATATGTACTATAATATGTATATATAAATTAAAATTGTTTTAAAAAATTGTTTTTAATTCCCCTTGGGAATTAAAGTCCCCTTGAGGTTCGAGCCATGATTAATTTTTTCCCCTTTTTTTTTATCTATATAAAATTATTATTAATTTTGAATATGGGACAAGTTTATTTAATTAGCTAAAATTCAATCCACAGGATCTCAATACCAGCCCAAAACTTTTTTGAGCCAACTAATTGGTTGCGACATTTTCCTTGGACCCCAATTTATGTAAATGTCAGGACAGAATGGGAAATGAGAAATGACAATCATTTAGTTGAATTCTGTTTTGACCACCAAGGGAGTTGGCTGTCGACTGTAGACTTGGAAATCTAGGCTAGATAGAGCAACAAAGATATTTATAGATATTTATATATATGGTATAGATATATAAACCAGCCATATGTTGGGTACAGTTGGTTATCCATCATGTGGAACTAAGTAATTGTCAGAGTCATATGCAAGTAGCTAGAAGTAAATTTATTGATTACTTATTGAATGTGTTGTTGCTGTGTGTGTGCGTGAGTGCGTGTGTGTGTGTGTGCGTGTGTGCGCTTGTAATTTCACATTGGTGAAGACATAAGAATGTTGGCTGGCTTGTAATCGTAGTACACACGCCTTGATATTGCTTACACATGCACCACAGGCGCCCACCTTGGCCCGATAGACAGACCGGCAACCCGACAGACAGACCGAACTGGACTGGATGATAGATAGACAGACTGACAGACTGACTGACTGACTGGCCGGCTGGCGTCAGAGCCCAGCGACGTCTGGGCCAAAACGCCTTGGGGCAGCGCCAGCGTGTGGTCATTGCCGAACTTATTTCCTTGTACTTGAACGAAAATTCAATTTCTTTGGCCGCCTGGTAACAGCTAACGCTCGCTGTACACAAGGGGAATACTCGATAAGCTGATACCCTGTATGGCTTAATCGGCTATTACAATGCTTTAAAATCGATCACAACATTACTCTGAGTTTTTGTGGCATATCTCAGATGTTGTTAGATATAATTTAATGTGAGCTTACTCAAATTTGATTTTTTAAAAATTATCGATAACCAAGTCTCCACAATCGATAAGTATCGACACATATACCTGTTTTAAATGCATTTTTCAGAAACTCTAAGAGGAAATTAAATGTGAGTTTACTCAAATTTTATGTATTACAAATTGTCGATAAGAAACTCTCAAAAATCGATAAATATCGACATGGGTTTCTGTTTTATATACATTTATTCTAACAATTAATTTAATGTGTGCCTGCTCAAGTTTAATTTATTATCGACAACAGATTCTCCAAGGTAGTTAATAAAATAATACATTTTTCAAAAATGTGTTCCCCTTACATATTTCCAATATACCCTACTTCTTGGCCATTTTTAACCGGTCACAGGGTATACAAATTTGATGAGTTGTGCGCCACAACACAAAAAAAAAAGAAAACCAAAAATAAAACTTTAATATCGTCCGTGAAAAGTCTTCAGCCGACATTGATTACATATTGATAGATGTTTTCGATTTTCGCTTTTCGCGTTCGGTAATTGTTTTTGCTGTTTTTGTTGCCTACTGTACGTTTACCCGACAATGCACGATATCCGATATTCATTCACACACATTAATGTGTTTGGCAATTCGAGTCGTGGTTGCTTTTGGGTTTGCGTTACGTTGCGTTATGTATCCAGGGGACAGGGCAAAGGGGAGGGGGAGGGGGAAGGGGATAGACATCCCGCCGTCAATATTGGATTCTAGCTGACTAGTCAATACTATTAACATTGAAATAATCGTAAGCACAATCGTATAATACGCAAGTGCAAGCGATGTATGTAAATGCGAGTATATAGAGTATATAGTTGCCTCTATTTGTCGTTGTTTTTGTTTGTTGTTTATTTATTTATTTATTTTTTTTTGTAATTACTGCGGTTTTTGTCGGTTTTCAATTTTCACAACAGCAACATTGGATAACAAGAATAATAATAACAAAAGCATTAATAGCAACCATAAAAAATAATAAAAATAAAATTCGAAGGTTCAAATTTATTTTTCAGTGCAAAATTTTAAATATAAATATAAATTTCATAAAAAATTGTTTTTATTTTTTCATAAATTTTATTGAAAGATACAAACACAAAGAAACTCTAAGCCGGACAACGCCGGGCAACAATATATATATATATATATATATATATATATATATATATATATATATATATATATATATATATATATAAAACTATTTTTTAACTGAACCATAAATATTTTAACTAAATAAAAACCCCAATCTCAAAAGTTTTAACCATATTTTCAATTTTTTTTACAAATATATTTTTTCAGGTCAACTGTTTTTATTTTATGCAATCTTCTATATTATCCTCGCCATACTGTTTACGATTTGCATGCAGGGCATGTTGTCCACGGTGGACGATCATCAGCCCAAGTGGAAGCTGGAGGAGTCGCTGATTGGCACCAATCCCGGCCTGGGATTTCGGCCGCTAAGCGAACAAACCGAACGCGGTTCGGTCATTGAATACGATCGAAAGAAGCCCGCCGAGGCAGAGTATTGGATTGGCCTGGTCGACGAGTTCCTAAAGGGTATTTACACATTAAAAAAAGAAACACACACACACACATAATGCTAATGCACTATATCCATAGATTATAACAATACCGAGGGTCGCGAAATTGAGCACTGCGATTACAAAACTGCCCGCAATCCCAAAAAAACATGTGTGGTGAACACGGCTAACTTTGGACCCTGCACGGCGGCGAAGGGCTACGGCTATAAGATCGGTGCACCCTGCATCTTTCTCAAGCTGAACAAAATCTACGGCTGGCTGCCCGAGGTCTACGATACGGCCGTCAATGGAATGCCATCCGATCTGCAACAGCGCATCAATAACACGACCGTCGACGAGGTAAACAAAACAAACTATATCAAAGATATACATATATAAAATGGAGTTATAGAAAACTCTTCCTCTTATAGGAAAGGGAATTGAGCAATTTTATTTTTAAGATCAGATAATATTCTAACTATATCAAAGATATTATAAAATACACTTTTCGAAAATTTGTTTGAAATAGAAATTGGGAATTTAGTAAACTTTAAACTTCAAAGATCAAGGTTCAATTTAGTTTCTTTTACAACACTAAAATGAGGATGGTTATTTTCTATCAGATCATCTTCTAACTATATCAAAGATATATATAAAATAGAGTTTTAGAAATCACATCCACTATGTTCAAAAATTTGTATGAATTAGAAATAAGAAATATAGTTAGCTTTAAACTTCAAAGAGCAAGGTTCCATTTAGTTACTAAAATGAGAATTTTTATTTTTTATCAGACCACCTTCTAACTATATCGTAAACAATTTTAGAAGAGAAAATATAAACTTTCAAAAATCAAGGTTACTTTTATAACACTAAAATGAGGGGTTTTTTTTTATATGATTATATTTAAAATAGTTTTCAAAGATCTTCATTAAATATCCACCCTAGTGGTTAAAAATGGTTGTTTAAAATTTCAACTTTGAAATTTATTTTGAAAAATGGAAAACAGTTGATTGCAACTATTTTAGAATTTCTATATTGTATATTTAACTTAACCCAACTTTATTTTTACAGCGCCAACAAATTTGGGTTAGCTGCAATGGGCACTTTGGCAAGGATAAGGAGAACTTTCAGAGCATTAATTACTATCCCAGCCAGGGCTTTCCGGCCTATTACTATCCGTATCTGAATCAGAAGGATTATCTGAGTCCCGTTGTTGCAGTGCAATTCAACGATCTGCCCGAGGGAAAAATGTTGGACATCGAATGTCGCGCCTGGGCCAAGAATATCATCTACAGCGGCAGCTTACGCGATCGCATGGGTTCGGTGACTTTCCAGTTATTGGTGGATTAAGGCAAAGAAGCAGAATTAGAAGAACTTGTGATCGCTAAAGCCTAAGCTAGCCTTATGGGGAATTCACGGTATCGGTTGCTAAACTAAAATCCTCGTACCGAGACCAACAACAACAACAACAACAACAACAACAAACAAGAAAAATTAACTTAGTAATTTATATGAAGTGAACAGAACAAATATCGACGAACGTAAATAACAAAATCTGCCCACAAAAAACCCAACAAAACATCAAAAAGTAAAACCAAGGGATGAATATTTAATATTACAAGAATCGTAAACACTTTAAGCGAAAATTTCACAAAAGTTCAAATCGTACACCCGCAATTGTTGTTATAGCTTTCGGCTTGTCTACTGCTATAAGTTAAAAGTTTACTAAAATAATATGTAAAATATATAATTTTTAAATTCTTGTAGAGTATATAATTAATTTGTCAGTTGTATTTAGTTCGTATTTATATATGTTATTAATGCCCTCTAATTTTGTTCGCCCCTGTCAATATATTTTTTTATTATTATGCCAGCAGCATAGTTTTTAATTTAAAAAATGAAAATGTATAAAAAAAAATTAATAAAATTTTTATTTTTCACATAGAAAAAAGTATAGAGAAATATACATATACATATAGATGCTTTAGTGCAATTTTAGTAATAGCTGCAACAATAACAGATTTAAAAATGAATTCCAGGCATATTCTTGTTTTAATTTAGTAAGCTTATTTTGAGATTTTTTTGAATGAGAATTTCAAGTCAATTCTTTTTTGTTGCTTTAATGAATAAATAAAAAATTTTAAACAGAATCTTGTGTTTGTTATAATATTGAATTTTGAATTTAGCGCCAAATTAAACGAAAGTGAAAGCAGTGGAAATTATGTTTGTCAAACATGGGGGCAACACTGCCGGCGCTGCCAACTCGCTTTACGCACAGCTGTGCGATATATCGAACACAAATTCATCGGAATTTTCAGCTCTTAGCTGTTTACGCTGAGAAAAAAATAGAAGAAAAAGGAATTAACAAAACTTCTTATTGAAATCAAGTTTCAGTGGAAATCAACCGCTGCTAATTGTGGAAAAGCGACCCGGAGTGGTGCCCACAAGCGCGCTCAGCATGGAACAAGCGATAGACGTGGGCAGCGTGAAGGAGGAGCACTGCGAGGCAATTTGCAATATGTTTAAGGCGCAGGATTGGCAGCTGAGCGTGCGGCACAGGGATCTGGGCCTGGTCAAGATCGAGCAGGAGATGAGCTTTGTGTGGCAGGCGAACGGCACCGCCACCCTGGACAACAAGGAGCGCCAGCTGGAGAAGCAGGCGCAAAAACAGTGCGCAAATCTCTTGAAAACAGAAAACAAATCCCAAAAATTTGATGCCTTTGCAGGTTCAAGTGCGCCCACTGCCCGAAGGACTTTGCCACCAGCAGCAACCTGAAGGTGCATCTGACGCGTTCGCATTCCGGCGATCGGGAGCGTCCCTTCCTGTGCCCCACCTGCCCCAAATCGTTTGCCACCAACGATAACCTGCAGAAGCACATCCGAAGGCATTCGAGCGAAAGGACTCTGCAATGCCCACACTGCCCCAAGGCGTTCGCCACCAAGGACAATCTGCAGAAGCACATCAGGCGGCATTCGAGCGAACGGACCCTTCAGTGTCCGCACTGCCCGAAGGCGTTTGCCACCAACGATAATCTGCAGAAGCACATCCGGCGGCACTCGAGCGAAAGGACTCTCCAGTGTCCGCTCTGTCCGAAGGCGTTTGCCACCAACGATAATCTGCAGCGGCACATACGCGGCCATACGGGCGAGCGGCCGTTCAAGTGTCCGTACTGCCCGAAACCGTTTGCCCAGAATCGAGATCTCAAGGCGCACATCCTGGAGCACACCGGCGAGAAGCCGTACAAGTGTCCGCACTGTCCGAAGGCGTGCGTGCGCAGCGAGGGCCTCAAGAAGCACATACTCCGTCTGCACAAGGACATCGAGCAGCCGGAGCAACCGACGACCAAACCGTGAGCCAACTTTAAAACAATTTAAAAATTACAATTGTATCAATAATATCCCACAGATGGACGGCAGTGGACAAGTCCTTCATGAACGACAGCCGGGCCAGAGTGTTCATGTACAAACAGGATCTGACCAAGCACACGAGACTGCCCACCGGCGAGGCGTAGAGAAGCCAAACTTGGACTTGAACTAAGGTCGCCCAAGCGACAGAAATCAAAGCGGAAAACGTGGCGGGCAAAACCGGAAAACATTTGATTTTGGCAAAATGGCAACGAACTGAAAAGAAAACTAAACATTTATGTTGCCTTTTTGAGTCAGCGAAATCAAATGGTTTCCAGGACCATATCTCAAATGTAGCTTTGATGCGCTTATCCAGAGACCTCAAATCACATTTGTATATATATATAAATTATGGGCTCATGCAATAGTTTGTTGCAAAAATAAAACGCATTTTAAAGCTATCGTAGAAATGAAGATTATTGGATTAAATTTAATTTTTGTTTTTATGTCCTCAATATAAATTTAAATATTATACTAGTTCACCCAAAATTTTTGAGTTGACAAAAAACAAGGCTGCAAAACCCAAGTACAAATCGGTTTAAGATTCGAACCCTTTCCGGTTTTATAAGCAAACTGGGTTCGAGCCTTAATGACAACGCTGTCTTAAATTTTTAAATAAAAACTTCGAACCGGTTCGGTTTGCAGCAAAAGAAACCATTTAAAATAAGTTTTTGATTAGTACAAATTAGTTTAGCGTACTTTTGTTAAACTTTATTAGTAGGCTTTTGTTAAATGTGATTTATTGCACCTATATTACAGATATTACAGAATATTTGTTTAGTTTTATCGAGAATCTGCATTCTCACTTGGGATATTTGTTGAATTTATACCTCAACTCCGTTTTGATAAATATAGTTATCTTTTCTTTTTCTTTACATTTTTTTTTTTTTTTTTGATATAGTATAAAGTAATCACAAAATATTATTATCACAATTTGCGGATATAAATATTGTATTCTTTTCATATTTGCTAATTGTCTTTTATGTTTATTATGTTATTCACTTTTTTCGCCATATAGTCAACAATGTGAGTAAAAATTTTAACTACATCAAGATAAGTTTAGGTTATAGTATTTTCTTTTTTTAAGTCAAAAGGTTAAATTTTAGTTGAGACAAAATTTTGAAACGTTTAGTTGATAAACACTTTGAAGGAGAAGGGAGGGCATTAAACAAGTTGGTTAGACAAATCAACGCAAGGCACACACACACACACACACAAACACACACACACACACACACTTAAATTTGCGGTGCGCCCCACAGTTCCGTCTCACGGTACATTCGATAAATATTGTCCCTGATCAGCTTGGCTTTGTCTGCAATATCACGATGGGAATATTAGTTACGAAATTAATTTCGGAATTGAGGTAACAAAACAAGAAACAATAAAAAAAATAACAAAAAGTGTTGGAAAACTAAATAAGAACATTCTTAAAGAAAAATCCGACAATATTGTGTTAAAAAATAATAAACAATAATAGGAAAAATGTATCTATAACCCCTACGCAATTCGCTATATTGTAAAAAATAATATAATTGTAAAAAATAAAAAAAAAGTTTTAAAATTTAAATTTAAATAAATTAAACTAACTAAATGATAAATAATAATAACAAAATGTTTTCTCCCACTTACCCTTGGATAGATTGAGCGCCACAAAATGTTTCTTAAAAAAATCCAGACAGATGTCCTGGCTGGTGCCCAGTGAGTGCATGTTGCATGTAAAGGCACTGAAAATAAATTAACAGACTTTTTATAAATAAAATATAATACAACTAATTTACACGATTAAAAAAAATATAAGTTCAACAATTTTTATTAATCTCTTTTATGATATTTATATTAATTTATTTTTGTATTATATATTATTTTTTTACACGAATCTAATTGTTCATTATTTATGTATCCTTTTTATGATTCTTTATTTATTTATTTTTGTTTTATTATTGAATTTTATTTTATATATTATTTTTTACACGAATCTAATTTTAACTATTTTTTCTATAAATCTTTTTTATGATTCTTATGTGTATTTATTTTTGTATTATTATTTAATTTTATTTTATATATTATTTTTTTACACGAATCTAATTATTCATTTTTTGTTATGTATCCTATGATTCTATATTTATTTATTTTTGTTTTATTATTTTATTTTATTTTTAGTTTTTTTATTTTATATAGTTTTTTATATTATATGTACATATTTTTTTTACAGAAATACAATTATCGTGTAGAAAGAGAAATTCACTGAATAGTTGCCGCTCACCTCAATTGCCGAAATGCCATATCGTCCTGTTCCTTGGCCGCTTGCGGTTGCCCCAAGCTGCATTTGCTGGACCTGCGTCTGGCCGCTGTTGCGTTTGTCGCTGCCGCAGCGCTGCCCTGATGCGAGGAGCAGGAAGAGGAATCAGCGCCATGTTTGCGAGCGGTCGCTGTATTTGTTGTTGTTGTTGTTGTTGTTGCTGCTGCTGTTTCTACTGTTGCTGCACCCGCTGCTGTTGCTGTTGCTGCTGCGGTTGCTGCTGCAGCCGCCAGACGTTGCTGCTGCTTGGCCTGACGCCGCTGCTGGCGTCGCAACTGCGACCTCAGTCGATGCTCGCGCTCCGCCTGCAGAGCCTCGTGGAAGACGGCGTTCCAGAAACGGGGCTGCTGCCACAGCGGCTGCTGCCGCAGCGAGATGAACAGATACTCGCGGTAAGAGTCGCAGCCAGGAACTTCAACTGCAACAGAAATCGAGGGTGGATCAGAGAAGTAAATAACATTTTTTTTATACAAAAAATTTGTATCTTTCGTTATGTTTATCTATCAAATGTAGAATCAATATACGTATCAAATCATGGCCAAAATGCTATCAATCATGAAAATCGGCTCAGTTTTGACCAAGTTATGGGGGTTTAAATTATGGGAGCTATGCATCCGAGAGCTTTACTTGTAAAAATTTTTGTGAAATTTGACATGATTTTTGACCAAAAATTTGACCTTCTCAGAATCAAGTTTAATGTGGTTTCTTATACTAATTATGACATCCGTAATCGATTAAAAATATAAATTTTCAAATCTAAATTTAAAAATCGAAAATAAATAAGGGGGGAGTAGGTGATTTTTTCACAAAAATAATCGAAAAAATTTTATTTTCAAAAATGAACATATTTTAAATGCAGAATTGATTTAGAGTCCAAATCATGATTAAAATGCCCTCAATCATGAAAATCGGTTCAGGTTTGACCAAGTTATGGGAGTTTAAAGTATGGGAGCTATGCATCCGAGAGCTTTTCTTGTCAAAATTTTTGTCAAATTTGACATGATTTTTGACCAAAAATTTGACCCTCTCAGAATCGAGTTTAATGTTGTTTTTTTATACTAATTATGACATCCGTAATCGATTAAAAATATAAATTTTCAAATCAAAATTTTGAAAAAAATTTTTTCGAAAATAAATAAGGGGGGAGTAGGTGATTTTACACAAAAAAAAATCGAAAAAATTTTATTTTCAAAAATGAACATATTTTTAAATGCAGAATTAATTTAGGGTCCAAATCATGATTAAAATGCCATCAATCATGAAAATCGGTTCAGTTTTGACCAAGTTATGCGAGCTTAAAGTGTGGGAGCTATGCATCCGAGAGCTTTACTTGTCAAAATTTTTGTCAAATTTGACATGATTTTTGACCAAAAATTTGACCCTCTCAGAATCGAGTTTAATGTTGTTTTTTATACTAATTATGGCACCCGTAATCGATTAAAAATATAAATTTTCAAATCTAAATTTTGAAAAATTTTTTTTTTCGAAAATAAATAAGGGGGGAGTAGATGATTTTACACAAAAAAAAAATCGAAAAAATTTTATTTTCAAAAATGAACATATTTTAAATGCAGAATTAATTTTTAGTCCAAATCATGATTAGAATGCCATCAATCATGAAAATCGGTTCAGTTTTGACCAAGTTATGGGAGTTTGAAGTAGGGGAGTTATTGATCAAAAATCTTGAAATGTAAACATTTTTTTCAGTTTTGGCATGATTTCTGACGAAAAATTGGACGCCCTCAGAATCGGGTCTAATGTTATTTTTTACACAAACTATTACAAATACAATCGATTAAAAATGTAAATTCGCAATTCAAAGTATTAAAAAATAAATTTTTCGAAAAAAAAAGATTTTGTACATAGATATTAAAAAAAATTGATTATCCATAAAGCATGTATTTTAAATGTAGAATCAATATGGAGGATAAGCCATGAACAAATTTGAAAAGTTATGGCAGTTGGAAATATGGAGTTTAAGAATCGGGGATGAAACTAGAAACTTGGAACATACACTCATGTGTATCTGTATCAGATAAAGTGTAAATGTTATGATAATGTTTTCTTCTTCCGATCACTGATCAACTCACTTTCATGGTAGAACAAGAAGCAGAGATTCATGAGCACCGCCGCGGGGGCGTAATCCTCGCACTCGCCGCACTCGAAGAGCGCGAGGGCAAAGTATTGGGCGAGGGCGTTGAAGGTCAGGGTTTGGAGGCGCTTCGATTTGTTGCGCTGCTCGCTGAGGAATCGGGTGAACCAGAGGCGGCCCATCTCGAGGCGCAGCAGGACACCGAACTCGGACTTGAGCTCCAGGTTGATGGCGGCGGTGTTGTTGAAGAGCAGCTGGATGAAGTGCTTCATGAACTCCTTGACGGGCTCCTCGCCGGCGCGGCAATCCAAGCTGATCGAGGATGCCCACGAGGGCACCGAGTTCTGCGATTCGGAGCGTATAAAGTGGCGCCAATCGCTGGACTCCATGCTGGGGCTGGCCTGCAGCTGGTCGGGCTCGTCCCGCAGGCTGGTCAGCGTGCTGCTGTTCGAGGTGCGGCTCCGGGCGGGCAGCCTGCTGCCCCACGGTTGCCGGTTCACCGAGCCGCCGCCCCCGCCGCCGCCATCTGTGGGCGGCTGCACATCGATTAGCGGAGGCGTGGCCGTCGCCTCAAGCAGCTCACTAATGCGCTGCATGTCCTTCTGCATGTCCAGCTCGCTGCGACGGGCGCCCGCAATGGCCCTGGGCCGTTCGTATCCGCCGGAATGGCGCGACTCAAACTCGAGCGAGTTCGAATGCGTCGTGCTGCTCACCTCGTGCGATCGGGCGGCCGTCTGCTCCGGCAGGGAGACGGAGCTGCTGTCGTCGCTGCTGCTGCCGCCGCCGCCGCTGCTGGAGGAGGAGGGCGAACTGGAGCGCAGCGGAGCGCCCAACTTGTTGGCATGACGGTTGCGCGAGTGCTCCAGACGTGGACCTAAAAGCAGGGTGTTGATTATAGCATAATTACAATTAATACCCTACAGTTAATATATATATACATATATATATATTTTTTTTTTGATTATTTCATTTTTTAAATTTAATTTTTATTTTCTTTTCTATTTAGTTATTTCTCTTAAAAATTATATATTTCAACAATGCATAACATTTTAAAAATGTTTTAAGGTTTACAATTTTCAATTGTTTTTTAATTATTTATTTGTTAAAAATATCATATTCACTTATTTATGTATTTAATTTTTAATTTGTTTTATTTATTTATTTTTCTTTTCATAAATTGTGCATTTCAACATTTCATAATATTCTGAAAATATTTTAAAGTTTAAAACTTTCAATTATTCTCTATTTTTTTTTTTTTTTTGGATTATTCGCTCTATTTATACCTTATATTATGTTGTTTATTTATTTTATTTTATTTTTAATGTATTTTAATCAATTATTTATTTAAATTATACATTTCAACATTGCATAACACTTTTTAAAAATTTAAAAATTAAAAATGTTTAACTTCAACTCTTTTTATATTATTTATTGTAATTTAAATTTACTTTTTTTTATTTTTCCATGTATACGGAGAATTAGGTGCCTCCATTCGGGAGAAGTACTTACGTGGCGCCAAGTTGGGCTGTCTGTAGCGACCCGAGATGATCTCCTCGTGGGCACGACGGGCCTTTACACGACGCGCCTCAAAGTCGATCTTCGTATAGTCGATCGTCTCATCAACTGAGAGGGAGAAAGTTATTGAACTGATCTGATATTTATGGCTATTAACTGTTACGTACACTTGGGCAAATCCTCGTCATCGTCGTCGCAATAATCCGAATCGCTGCTGCTGCTGCTTAGAGTCAACTAAAAAAGAATAAATTAAATCTCTTTGCTTAAGTTTAAGTATTCATCGATTTACGTTTAATTTTTATTGATATTTTTTTGCTCTACTTTTATTTGGTATACATATTTACAAAAATTGCAATTAGAAGTATTGCAATCACCACTTTGCTTTTATGAGAAGCGCATAGAGAGGCTATTCACATTACAAAAAAGCGACAGTTCAGCCATGTGTAGAATCAAAGGAAAATGTTGTTCAGTAAATACTTAAGCCGTGACCTTGGATTAGCGATGCAGTTGGCAGTTCCCAAGAGAGTCAACTAAATTGATTGCTTTTGCAAATGCGGCAAATCTCAAGGCGTGGATGGAAAGAGACAGTTAGCGAGGAAAAGAGATGGACATAATCCATAATTAACAGCTCGGCGAACAAGAGGAGATGGGGAAAATTAAATACTTGAATAGAGTAGAGAACACTCGGCCCTCATATCATTAATTTCAATCAAGGACACCAACTAGAAATGGAGAGACGGAGAGAGAGAGAGAGAGAGGGAGAGGGAGAGAGAGAAACGACCATCAACTGTGCTGCAGGCACTGCAAAAGCTGACAGCCAGAGTCAAGTACAACGGTAACAACAGCTGAGCAAGTGTTACGCCCACCCCCCACCCACCCCCTTCTGCAGACACCATCAAACAGCAGCAGCCAACAATAATATCCGGGCCAAGTGAAGGTCAAACGAGTGCAGAAGCAGCAGCAAAAGCAACAAAACATCGGGAATATCCGACTGCACAATACTCCTTTAGGGTATAATAATAAAAGCTTAACACAAACAAACAGAGTTTTGAAGAAATTTCGATTTTTGTAATTCTAGCTAACTCAGAAAATTATTATTTTTTTTTTTTTTTTGTAAAAAATTTTTATATATGTTATTTAAGCTGCTTTTTTGTTACTTTTAGTGGCAAATTGACCTAGTTTTAGATTTAGGGAAAGAAGGAACAATAGATGGAACAAATATATGGGTAAAGGTATATTATTTATATAATTTACAATTAGTATAATTTTATATATATTAATTATTTGATTTGAATATTAATTTAGGAACTTGTTAGACAGATCCAATAACTGAAATAATTTGAAAACAGTCATTTGAAAATTCAGAAATTGAAGATTTGTTTTTGTTTTGAAGATATATATTTTTGTTAAGTTTTAAATTATTTTAGTAGATTTCCGGTATTTTATATAAGATATACTGCAAATTGAAAGTGCACAGCTTTAACCCAATATACCCTTTTGCACTTTGTGAATGAGCATGGCCATCAAAGTGTCAGTTGTTGGCTTGCAGTACAGAGACAACGCACCCTCGCTAAGCACCCCCCAACCCCCAACCCCCAACCCCCAATCCCCGTCATTATCAAGGCCTTACCTTGTTGGATATGCCATTGAGGAGCTCGTTGCTGTTGCCCAACACTGTCAAAAATTTGGACTTGAGCGCCCCGATGCTCGGCGTTCGCTCCATAAACAGTTTGATTTTTGATCTCTCCCCGGCAAAGGCGGCCGGCGGGGTGCCGGGCGTGGGCGTCCGTGTGGGCGGCGGCTTTGCATCGACCATTGTTCTCAGCTGATTATTGTTGTTGTTGCTTTTTCTTTTTATCTAATGTTTAAAAACGTGCTGTTCTATGGCTATTTTTAGCAGACATTTAATATGTGCTTGCGCTGGCCGTTGACGTCGACGTCGACGTCGACTGCAGCTGCTGCTGCTGCGGTTTCTGCTGCTGCTGCTGCTGCTGCTGCTGCTGCGTTTTCAACTATCGATTTTTCGTATATGGCACAAAGCAATTCCGCTTGACATCGCCCTAAGCAGCTGCTTTTTGCATTCGTTTCGCAATTTCGCATCAAGTCTTAAGCAGCTGTTTTAATATTGCTGCGACAGAGAAAAAAAATCTTTGTAGTTGGCTTTTAATTATTTTTAGCTGCATTTAAGGCTTTTTTGCACGTGTGCTAACTTTTTTCAGTTGCCTCAATTTTTTTTTTAAAAGACACAAATGTAATTTACTTATTTATTTTGCTTTAATAAATAACTTTTTTAATAGCCAAACTACAAAACGATTGTAATTCAAATTTTATATTTATGTTATATTTATTTAAATCTTTGCTTTTATTTATATATTTATTTATTTATTTTTAGTTATTTTTCTTTTTTATAGACTGTGTATCACATGAGCATTTAATTTAATTTAATTAGTTTATTTGAACTTAAATTTCTAAGTTTACAAATGTCTTGTTTATTTTTTTTCTTTACTATTAATATTTGTATTTAACAAATTTACTTTATTTTATTTATATATTTTTAAATTTAAAACTTTATGTTGAAAATATTATTAAATTAAATTTATAATTTTTGCTCTTTTATTTATTTTTTAATACTTTCAATGCTTAAAGCTTTTACAACAAAATTTGCAATCATGTTGAATATTTTTATTTGTTTTTCAAGGCTCGCTTTTCCAGTAAGCATAACATTTATGTATAACATGTGTTACTCCATAGAAACGCACTTAGTATATTAAATCGAGTCATGGGTTGTTATTTGTTTTTTTTTTCTGCTTCGTTCTGATTTTATTGTCCACGAGCATTACGCAAATGAAACTATGCGCAGTGGATAAAATTAAAGGCACAATTTCACTGACAGCATATACACAAACGTTCAAGTGCTTTAATTTTTGCACTAAAGAACAGAATATACTTTTATAGATGTTAGGCTCACTTTTGCATGTCACGCAGTGGGCCATAAAAAATCGTTGAATTTGCCGACGCGTTTCACTTGCGTTTCCTGCAACGCGCCTTGCGCAAATGCAGCCGAAAATCAAGTTTTGTCGCTTTAAGAAACCGCGTGAGCCGCGGCAATTTCTCGCATGCGATTGAAAGCTTTCGCGGAGCTTTTGCGTTACAGTAGCAACAGTCACAATATAACAACAACAACAACAGCCGGCATTTGGATTGTTGACGAACAGCTGTGCGAGCCGAACGTTCCGTCGCGTCGCGTGCCTTCGGCTCGACTGCGCTGCCAAACAGCTGAGAAATATTCTGCCAAGCATCGATTTTAGGCGCAGCCGGCGTCAACGTCAAGCGGGCAAGGTCGAGTCCGAGTCAATGCGGGTGCTGCCAGCCGCGGCAGAGGCGGAGACAATGAGACAATCAGGGAGGGAGAGTGAGTGAGAGACAGCTTATCAAAAATGCGTGCCTGCAATTATTGGGCTTCGCCTTCGTCTTCCACTTTGCCTTGTGTCCTCTGGCGAATTCGTTTTGCATGCCAATTTACACTTATTACCGCTCAAACACACACACATACAACTACAATTCTGTGTGTGTGGCATTACTCATACCACATGTTGCGCCCACAACTGGTCTTTATAGCGCCTACAAATTAACAGCCTGCCGCGAGGCGCTAATAATAATGACCATAATTCGCATCGACAATTGCTATTCACATTTATTTATAAACAATATTTATATATAAGGTTAATTTCTTTTTGATTTATGCGCGTGCAAACCGGCAGGTGGCGCTTTAGAAGCGTGCTAGAATATTATTTATACGATAAAAAATAAACGCTTAAAATGTACTCTAACAAAATAAAATATATGAAAATTTAAAGTCCTGAGGGATTGTTAAGCAAAATATCAATTTATATTTCTAGAAACCTGATATATAAGAATTTTCAGAACTGTGCCCTTTCAATTTCCGATAAATTTGTGAGTGAATTTCCAAGGATGAGTTTTTGGAATTGCTCTGTTGTCTTTAGCTTGGTAAATCGACTTATAGGAAATGTCCCGTGGAAAAGTGTTTTCCTGGAAATACTTCCTTTATTCTCACTCCAAATGATTTTTATTAAATTGAATTTAGCATAAGATAGTTCAAGGTCGTTGGGGGAGCCAAGTGGGTGTGCCTCTATAATTACTGGATAGCCGCGGGGAGTCGTTAAATCATTTTGTTTATAAAAACGGTAAGCTATAAATCATATTAAAACTGTTTAACAAAAAACAAGATATATTTATAATAAGAAAAATGTTTTCACAAATTTAATAGTAAATAATAATATATGAATTATAATATTTATAATATATATAATATATTAATATATATTTATAATATTTTTATTAGCGTACTTATGTCTGCAATCTACAGTGCATAGACTTAAAAGCATGTTCTAAATATTTTCAGACAATTTGCAGCATTTAACGGCACATAAAAATCATTACCGAGATTTGGAGACTTAAAAAATACCCTGTAATTGGTAGAAACAAAAATTATAGTAGATATTTAAAGTTATCTATATATAAAATATAGAGTATACAAAGCAAAATAAACGCAAATACACGAAGCATTTTCGCAAACAAACAAACAAAAAAACAACAATAATCCATAAATTATTTAGCCGCACGTCAACGTCACAAAAACTCGACTAAAGAATAATAAAACTGCAAGCAAATGTTTAACAACAAAAAGAGAAAATATCACAAAAAAAGTTTTCATACACGCGTCAAGACTGAAAAAGATTTTCTATACGCAATGCTTGATAGTATTTATAAAATAACGCGAAATCCCCAAAATAGACGCACGAAGAGAAAAGCACACACAGACATGATGGAAGAGATAGATGGAGACACATAGAGAAATAGAGAAAATAAGGAAATAATATTGCGGCGACAACGTCCCCAAAAACTGGGGGCTTTGTAGTAAAAATGCTGTTTAGATAGTCGCTAGAGAAATCAGTTTGTTAGAAGACGATCACCGAACGAGACCGTAGCAAAAATATATTTAATGTCGAGCGGCGATACACATCTATATATATAGTGTATATATATATAAGTATATATATATATATTCATGTTCAGCTGGCAGCAGCAATTTTGAGTGCGGCGGGACGTGGAAAGTAAAATCGAAATTATGTAAGTGTTCTTATAGAGGGTGCCACAAACAATTTAACCAAAGAGTTCAATAATATGCAACAAAAATAAAGAAAAAACCGAGAAGAAATATTAAAAAAAGAGGTGCGCTAAAAATAAACACAACTAAATTTAAACACAAATGTTACCACCAAGCAAAAGGAAAAAGTTCAAGGCATTTCACATTTTCAATAAATAATCCACATATATTTTGTTTTTTATTTTACCTATAAAAGAAAAAAGTTTAATTAAAAATGTGCAAAAATAAACGCAAAATTTAGGCAATTAACAAGAAGGCAAGGAATTAAATATTTAAAAATAGTTTGTGCGCTCGTTTGCGTGTGTTCAACTGCTCTGTGTGTGTGTGTGTGTGTGTGTGTCTATGCGGTGGCTGGCTCCCAGGGCAGCTGCCACTTGAAGCTGCCAACGACAACGTGGCGAAAAAAGGGGGGCTGAAGGAGGCGCAGATGCAGGTGGCGGCAAATGCGGTGGTCAAGATACATAAAAGATGCAACTGCATTTGCTTGAAAACTTTTTTTTTGTGGTTTATTCTGTCTGTTCTGTTACTTTATGTTAGCTACTTGTGTCAGAATTTAGGCTTTAAAACTTGAAATACCTTTTAAAAACTAAATTAATTTGAATGTATTAAAAGTTAATATAACATTCCAAAATCAAAATCAATTTTTCAATTTAAATTTTTATGCACAACTTTAATAATTAACTTGGCTCCAAAATTAGAACATATATTTTTAATTTGATTGGTCAAACATTCTAAAAGAATAATATTCAAAATAAGTGCATCTATGTGGAGAAGATATTAAATATTAAAATGAAATTTTGCATCCTGTTCTTTTTCAACTTTCTCTTTTTCTATATTTATTTATTAGCAATTTATATCTATCATTAAAAATTGCGCCAATAAATATTTATCTCTCTTCAAGAAAAATTTTAGTTTTCAGTATTTATAACTTATACTTTCAAAAATCTCTTGGATTTTTATTGTTTGTTGCTTAAATTCTCTATATTATTTACATCAAATTTAAAGAAATTGGCTTGCTTTTATTTTCTCTTGCCATTCTCTCTCTGCCTAACCCACTCGCTCTCGTTGTCACTTTAACACATCCCTCTCTATTTCTTCCTCCCTTTCTCTCTCTCTCTCTCTCTCTCTTTCTCTCCCAATTCAATTCCACTTAGGCATGCTGTCAGCCCGCACTAATTGAGTCACACGAATAATTTCCGTTTGCTTGTTTCGCATCGTTTCATAAATAAACAACAACAATTTCTGCACAAAATTACACTTTATTGTGTAGAGCATAAATACCCTGTAAATTTACAATTTCAAAAGTTTTATTGTGTCTTGAATCCGTGAATAGCAAATATTTATTATATTATTTTTTTTTAAAAACATAGCCTATTTCTAGGCTCATAAAAGTTGATTTTAATTTTATTAAACTAAACTTTATTTCGTATTAAACAATTTTTTTGTGGATTATAGAAAATTTGATAATATATCTATATAGAGTATATTTTAGCCGCTTCCAGCTTTTAGCTTAGACGTGTTTTGAATGCACAAATTTTGGCCTATATTTATACGGTTTATTCGTGGAGCAACTTTGGCGGCGATTGGGCGTTTTGCATTTCGCATTGCATTCAGCTTTCGCATAGGGACTTGCCCCACAATTTAGGTGAGCAGGCTAAAAATATTCAAGAAATATACATATACAAAATTTATATATATATTTGGCTGTTCTGTTTGATTGCATATGAAGTCTTTTGAAGTGTGAAAAGCAAGAGAAATGCATACTATATATATGCATATATATATTTTAATTGAAAAAAATCTCAAATAATTGGAAGACGAATTTAATAAAAAGCAAAGTAAATTTGAAATATATACATTATTTAAAATAAAATAAAAATCCCAAATAATTGGAAAAGTAATTTATAAATAAGCAAACTGAATTAGAAATATATACATATATTATATGTTTAATAAATATAGAATTTCACAAAATTTAACATTTCCAATCCACATAAAAATTTAAATACATTGACAGTAAACCCGAATTTTTTATGAGCGTATAAACTAATCGTTAACAACTCAACAATATAGCGTCTTTATGTTTTTGGCCCACATATGCTATAATAACTTTTTACATAATACCAAAAATATGTGCAGCAACAGATCCAAAAGCAAAAAGAAAATAAACAAAAAATACTAGAATAAGAAGAAAACTGTACGACAAAGAGGCTGGCCCAAAAAAAAAAAGAAGGCGAAGATAAAGTTAAACGACAAAGATGACGTCACAACAATTGCTCAACAAAAACATACGCACAATGCCCGCATGGGTGGTGAGTAGAGAAACCCCAGAGAATTTTGTCGGTTTTTTTTTTTTTGGTGCTAATACTTTTAGAGCATTTCTTATAGAGTGAGACGCACGATCGCATTGGACCGAAACCGCCGCCAACGCCGATGAACGGGAATGCCAGCAATGGAGCCCAGCTGAAGGTGCCAACACTGCCACCCAAAACGAAGAACACACCCGAACCCGACTACGAAGTCATCGAGTTCTCCAGCCAACAGCAGTACTCAAATGAGCCCATGAAAACAACGCAGATTCGCACCAAAACGCCAGGCAAGTATCCAAACTTTAGATATATTATTAAATATAATATATATGTTATTAAATATAATGATGTCTCTCAGCTGTTCAAATTACTAAATTAAAAAATAAATTTTAAAATATTAAAATTTCGAAGTACTAGAAATACCATAAGTACATAAGTACCATAATTATTAAATAAGTATCAAAGTATCAAAGAAAAAAATTAAAATTTATAGTATAATATAATATTTTATATGCCAAATTAGAAAATAAATTTAAAAATATTCAAATTTCGTAGTACTAGAAATGCCATAAGTACATAAGTACCATAATTAGATATATTATTAAATATAATAATGTCTCTAAGAATCAAAGGAAAAAATTAAAATTTTTAGTATAATACTATGAGAAAAAAACTGTGCTGTTAAAAGTAATAAATTTAAAAAAAATTAAAAATATTCAAATTTAGAAGTCCTACCATAAATATGTTGGATACTTGATACTTTCAAAAGCTGATTTTATTACTTCTGTTGTTTTGACTTTAAAATTGAAACTATCAAAATTAAATTATTAATTTCAGTTCAGCTTTCTAAATAATAATTTTTATACATTTTCTGATCCCCATTTTTTTTGCATATAGACAACAAATTGAAATGCACATTGTGCGGCTCACAGAACCCGTGGGTGACCTGCGCCGAGTGCGCCGGACAAATCTTTTGCGCCTCGTGCGACGACATGTTCCACAAGCATCCCAAGCGCAAGCAACACATACGCAAGGTCTGTACAGAGTACTTTCAACTAAAGTATGTTAATAATTCCGTAATCTGCGATCTCAACTAGGCCGTGGAGCAGGGCACACCGCCCATACCACCGAAGGCGTCTGGCGGCGGCGGAGGCGGAGGCGGAGGCGCCGCACCGCCGGTTGCACCACCGCGACGCGGCAAACGTGGACTCCTGACACCGTTTCTGGGCCGGAAGGAACAGGTACGCCACTGCACGATTTCATAAAAACCAAACAAAAATACAAACTGTCTACTAGTCGAACCAAACACCAGCGTAGTTAGCTACCAATTAGTCCATTTAGTACCAGTTTGTAAACAATTTTGAATGCTTCAATAAAACCTAAAAAAAAAAATGAATACAAAAACAAGAACAACCAAAAATGAAAATACCTTAATGCTGCCTGTCCAACAATAACAAAACGAAAACCAAGTACGAGCGTTGCAGTCGGGTGTAACCGACAGTATGATAACCAACCTAGCATTAAAATAAAATGATTTCAATGAGAAAACTACGAATCCAAGAAATATCGCACAACGAGAGCCTATTTTCGTGCATTTTTGGGGTGACTTTTGACATTCGAAAAGTGTCAAAATTTTGATCAATTTTTGCAATTAATAATGTAAATTCAAAACTTTAAATGTAAGAAAAAAAATTTTCCGAAAATGAATAAAAAAAAATTAATTAAAAATGTATTAATTATGAAAAATAAAATATTTTTGAAATTTTTGTTCAAATAATTATGTACCCCAATTATTTGAACAAAAATTTCAAAAATATTTTATTTTTCATAATTAATACATTTTAATTGTAGAATCAGTTTAGAGGTCAAACCACGACCAAATAGCCATCAAATATATAAATTGGTGTTGTTTTGACAAAAATATGGGATAAATGGACCGGAGAGTTTTACTTGTTAATTTTAATCTGTCTGCAAAAATTGCATATTTATCTTTAAAACTGAAGGAGATTTATAGATTTATCTCGACATGAGTATATATTCCATATATTAAGTGAGACGGACGGACGGTGTACGAACCCAATATGCTCTTTTCGCTTTGTGAACGAGTAAACAGAAAAACGGAACTGGCAACCAAACCAAACTCTTTTGCAGATGTTGCCACCGCCCTCGCCGACGCCCTCGCACAAGTCCAGCGGCGGTTGGCGCGGCCCCGCGGCTCCCCAAATGAACAACCGGCCGTTGCCGGAGCCGCCGCGTCCAGCGCCCAGCGAGGGCGGCGGCTCCTCGCGCTCCGGCACCCCCAAGTCAGTATTCGACACGATCAGTCGACCGCCCTCCGTGCAGCTGGAGAGGATCAAGAGCAAGGCGAGCGCCACCCTGGACCGGATGGCCCAACTGCAGCTGCGCTATCGCCAGCAGAGGGCGCAGGCGCCTGAGACGGGCAACTCGGGCAGCTCCGTCATGGGCAGCGAGCAGGTAAGCATCCATTTGCCATCCATCCATTGATCCCACATTGAGAATACCCTCATCAAATATCGTATCGTATCGTATCGTATCGTATCGTATCGTAATGTGTGCGTTTCTTGTCCTTGTCTCGCCCGTCACTCTCTCTCTCTCTCTCTCTCTCTCTTTCTCTGTTTCTTTGTTTCTCTTTCTCGTTTCTTGTGCATTTCCCCCCGAAAGCAGCATTTGCCAAACTTCGAGCATTGGTCAAACATTTCACCATCGCCCTCGCATTTTCGTTCCGGCAGCATGTCATCCGGTTTGAATTCATCGCATTTTGATCTATCGGATGATTCACACAATTTTCACAATTCCCTGCTGTTCCAACAACAACAACAACTGCAACTGCAACAACAACGACTACAACAACGACAGGCAGCGGGCGCCCAGCGCCGCCAAATGAGCACCTCCGTCTTCAATCTGAACAGCCTCAACAGCCAGCGACGCCCCCTAGCCGAGAACCCACCCAGCGGCGCCTGGCTGGCCAATCAGCGCATGCAGCAGGTGAGTCCTTTACCCGAGTCAAGTGCAGATGTGGGACATAATTCCAATATTTAGTCACACAATCAAACAACTGCGTGGAATATATTTCTATATGAGCAAAAGTATGTAACAGGCAAATCAATAACCTATTTCAACTTAAGATGTATCCATGGCACTCGCAGTTCAAGATTTTTGCCAAATGATCGATAATTTCTATTTCTATATAAATAAAAAAGGGTATATTGGGTTTCTTTAAAAGATTGTAACAGGCAACTTGAGCAGGATCAATAGCCGAACTTAAGATGTATCCATGGTACGCGCAGTTCAAGTTTTTTTTTTCGAATGATCGATAACTTTAATTGGATATTTGCATCGTATATCGTAACCTATAAATATTCTTAGGCAAAATCAACAGCAGAATTCAACTTAAGATTCATCCATGGCATGAGCAGTTCAAGTTTTTTTTTCAAATGATCGATAGTTTTAATCGGATACTTTACCCGTATATCGTAACGTATAAATATTCTTAAGCAAGATTAACAGCCGACTTCAACTTATGATTCAGTTTAAGTTTTTCTTTCAAATGATCGATAATATTAATCGTTTTCCTAAAATCGATAAAAATCGAAAACCATATATTTATTTAGCTTTTCTCGTAGACTGTGAAGGCACGTGTGGTAAAATAAACTACATTTTTTATATCGATAAATCGATATTTTCCCACAATAAAAATTAAACTGAGGATCATGTTAAACTGTTTGAAATATATTTATATACTATCTGCCTTAATATCTCACTCTAAAATCCTTGGCGCTCTTCCTCCCGCTTATTACAGGCGCAGTCCTTGGCTCAACTGAACTGCGCCGGCTGTCAGAGCCATCAGGCGGGCAACTGGCCGGCTCATCCGCCCGGCGAGGAGTGGTCGCAGTTTGGGTCGCAACAGCAGTTCAACCACTCGAATCTGTCGCTCAACATGGGCGCCGGCTACCTGCCGCACCACCAGCAGCATCCGCATTATCCGCCGCCCGTTTTCATGACCCAGCGCGGCATTATGCCCCACATGTATCCGGGCGCTGCGGGTTATCCGATGATGCATCCAGGTGAGCTTGAATAATGTTACTTCAGATTCAAACTTTGGCTAATTTACTATTGCCACAGGCGTTATGGGTATGCCACCGACGGCTGCCTCACGTGGCGCCTCGCGGCCTCGTTACCCCGCCTCGCCGACACCCAGCCGCAAGTCGATGTCGGTGCGACGCAAGCGCAGCAGCTATGTGGACGATGAGCTGACCGATGATGAGGATTCGGATCAGGAGGATCGTCGTTCGTTGGTCTCCAATCGATCGGGCATGACGAGCGCCTCGCGCGCCCACCAACATCACCAGCGCCAGCGGCGCCTGTCGAGCGCCTCGCAGCTGCTCAACAACGGCGGACAGGATGAGCTGGACGGTGAGCAACAGCATCGAGCACATCCCGGCTTAAGGCAGCATCGACGCGGCTCGATAGCCAAGTCCGTGCAGAGCGAGTGGCTGCCGGAGCGGCGGGACTCGAGTGCGGATGGCGGCACCTTGAAGCCGACGAAGACGAGTCGCATCTACTCCGATCTGGAGTCGGAGGGTTCGGGTGCGCGCGCTCTAGTCCAGGCCAAAATACAACAGAAGCTGCAGGAGGCCGATCGGCAGAAGGCCAAAAAGACCGTGCCCAAGCCCCAGATGAAGGATGAGAATACGCAGGCAGCGGCCGTGGTGCAAAAGCCCACAACAACAACAACAGGAACAGGAACAGCAACAAAACTGAGAGCGGAACAAAGCGAATCCGAGTACGAAGAGGTGATCGAGGAGGTGACCGCCTCCGAGAGCGAACCGGAAGTGAAAGAGTCGCCGCCAATTGAGGCAACTGCCGCCGTTGAAGTTGGCGAAGATGATTTGGGACCGCCGCCAACGACGCCGGATCACGAATGGGAATGCGAATTTTGCACCTTTGTCAACGAGCCGAACATCAAAATCTGCGCCATTTGCTGCAAGACGCCCTGCAAGGCGCCCCTCAAACCGAAGGAAGCCCCAAAGATCACAACTGAGACCAAGTCAACAAATAAGACCCAGACGGAGGTGAAACGCAGGAGTTCCATGAAGTCGACTAGACCCGTGGAGCAGATCACAGCCACAACAACCACAAAGAAACCCACAACAGCTATAAAATCGAAGCTGAAAACCACAACGGATAGTCCAGCAGATAGCTCCCTCTCGAAGGGTTTCATACACAAAGGTAGGATTCTCAAGAAAATCTCATTTTTCGAGGGTACCAAGAGCTGAATAAAAAAACCTGACTAAAAACATTATTGTATACCCTGTAATTAACCGACTGTTATACCTTACAATTAACGCATTTAATTGAATACGAAATACGAAATACAAAATCATATTTCCCCCAAACCAAACATGCCCGAGTTTTGTTTTCAATCAAGCACTAAAGCTCTCATCCGTAATCCGTAATCCTTCCAGAATCCGTTGAGAATATATGGAATACACTGGATGAGAGCATACAGGCACAGGCGGAGCAGGTCCTCAAGCAGGCCCACAAAGTGTCAACCGGCTGCGGGGGCACTCCGCCCAGGGAGCTAGCCACCAAATCGGAGGAATCGGGGCCGCGACAGGGCCGCGAAATGGGCACCTCACCACCACCGCAGAGCATCTCCACACAAGTAAAATATATATATACATACACTTTTCTAACACGATAGATACGTTCGTTAAAAAAAGAAAGAAATTTGCTAAAGAAATTACTAAATTGGTTCCACACTTAAAAACCTTTAAAAGTACAAAAATATTATATTTTGGTAGGGTTAACTCGAGGATGTACTTAAAAGATAAAATAATATATAACAAGTAAAAGTAAGGAAAAATATGGTAGGACTCATCTATCACTTCTATTACTATACTTATTTTGTGTTCGAAAATAATTTCTATAATATTATCTCTGTTTCCTATTTTTGATTTCATGGTAAACTCTAATATAGATCCCTGTAAGATGGCATTATTATTTTTTTTTTTTTTTATTTCCAAAATGTAAAATTAGTGAGGAGTGAAAAAGAGAGAAATTTTTAAAATTTTAAAAATTATGTTTTAACTTAATATAGAATATATTAATACACAGAGAGAAAAAATCAAGTATTCGGTACTTGAAACGGCACATTTCAGACTTGATATCTCACTAAGATTGAAATTACTAAAGTCAAGCAGATCGTACTTATATCAAGTACGACTTTTTGAGTCC
>SCDY01001853.1:0-37715 GCA_004143825.1 Drosophila micromelanica | reverse complement strand
CCCCCTTATATATTTTCAAAAAATTTTTTTTTTCAAAATTTAGAATCTTGAATTTTTATTTTTAATCGATTGCTATTGCCTTAATTAGTATAAAAAACAACATTTAAAGTGATTCTGAGTTTGTCAAATTTTTGGTCAGAAAGCATGCCAAAATTGACAAAAATTTTGACATGTAAAGCTCTCGGATCCATAGCTCCCATACTTCAAACTCTCATAACTTTGTCGAAACTAAACCGATTTTAATGTTTGATGCCATTTTTGTCATGATTTGTCATATAGATTGATTCTGCATTCAAAATATATTTAATTCTTAAAATAAAATTTTTTTGAAATTTTTGATTAAAAAATCATGTGGTCTTGGCTCATTTTATCTGTCAATAACCAAAAAAAACAGAAATTTAGACTTGAATTTAAAACTGAATTCTCTCTTTGAGAGCTAAATTATACAAGCTCAAATATTATTTTTTAAGGGTAACATAAGTACATAGAAAACACATACAAATTGTTTATATTTTATAAGTTAATAATATTTATATGTTGTATGTATATATTTGTATATGTTAGAATGTATGCATGAGTACAAATATATTCATTTGGTTTTATTGACTGCACACACTCACTGATGTTGTTGTTGTTGTTGCTGTTTATCAGCAACATTTTGGACGCTTGGCTGCATTTTCATCATTTTCTTAATCAGTCAAAATAAAGGAATACAAGAAATAAAATGAAAAACCAGCCAGAATACTGTGGCATATGAGGAACTAAGTTAAGCTACCTCGGGTAATTATTAGCCATGAGCGAGGGGGGAGAGGAGAACCAGTCTCAGTTGGGTAATTAAGTCAGCAAGCATGGCAAGTGCGCGATTCTTTTCTTGCCCCTACCCCCCCCTTCACCAGGCACCCACTAATTGTGCAGCAGAATCCAAAAAATTATATAACTTTTAAGCTAAGACGTCGTCAGTTTTTGTTTTTCTTAGATTTGTTTGTATTCTGTAAGCATTGGAAGGGATTGGGTATAGCGAAAAATAGAAAGAACGAAAAGACAGCTGAGTTGATATATTTACCAGTCATCAGCATATATTTAGAAAGTTATTTAAACAAAAGCTAGCTTAAAAGTAATTTATTTTATTTCTCATCAACTTTTAGACAAAATATTAATTTTTTACTTAAAATTTAAAAAAAAAATGTTTACTGTTTAATAGATGTAAGCTTTTTATATTAATAAATTTTTTATAATTTTTTATAAAAGGTAAATTTAAATAAAAGTTGGAAACTATTTGAAACTGTTATAAAAAATAGACATTTTTTACTTAGAGATTTTTATATAATAAAATGTTTAATAATTTGTTTCAATTTCAATAAAAGTTATTTACAGGGTAGCTACTAGTCTGGCAAACGATCGACAATCTCTTAGTTGGTTTTCTTCAGAGTTTAGTTGCTGTTGTTGTTTTTGTTTTTATGATTTATGATGCTTGAAAGATAAATTTCCTAAAGCGCTTGTTAACTGCGGCTGTCAATAGTCGCTCACCAAATGGGCTCTAAGTGCTGCCCCTGCCCCCTGGCCCCCTGGCCCCCCATCGCTGCCACAACCTGCTGATAATGATGCTAGTGTCAATGCTCTGTAGCGGTGTATCTGGCCATGTCGAGTCTATGTTCTGTGTAGCTAATCGTGGGCCGCTTTTCAACTCCCCGAACTTCCCGCACTGTGAGACTCGAGAACACAGCCTTGGCATATTACGCATACGCTCTGTGGCACTGCTGCCGCTGCTGCTGCTGCATATCATAAGCCATTTGCAGTGGCATCCGCAAATCGCAAAGCCCAATCCCCAGTCCGAGTCCCCAACCCAATCCAAAACCCATTCGATAGTCGTGCCTCTTTCGGCTCTGGCGTCTTTCATCTTGCCGCCTGCGCATAAATCAATACAAATGCAGCATCAGCATCAGGCAGCAGCAGCAGACTAGGCAGCGACTTCAGCGTCAGCGTTGGCGTTGGCAGTGCGACAAAAGCTACTGCCGAATGGCATTTTTGTTGCTCGCCCGCCCCTCCGCCTCCGCCTCCTTCTCACTCTCCTCTTTCTATGCCCATGGGTAACAAATTAAATTTGCTGCATCAATGTTTTGTTTTTTTTTTTGTGCCGCAGTGCGCACATTTTGGCCTTCAACTTGGCAAATTTGCACAAATTTGATGATCAGCAAATGCAGCGGAGGGCGGGGGCGTGGCAGAGTTGAACCTGCCTGTGAATATTTGCGGTAATATTCAAACTGGCAGCTTTATTGAAAAATTAAATTAAGCATTGATTTTTATCTATGATAAAAAAAGTAGCAATAAATAATGATTATAATCTAGTACATGAAAATTGCATTAATTAATGACAAATACTATTGAGCATGAATATGCCGGAAGGGTGAGTGGATTACCCTACCGGAAACATTATTCTGTTAGCAGCTCTGTGTGAAATATGACAAGAAATATTACCAAGGCATTTCTAAAGAATATTTGAACTTGAACTTGAGTAAATAATTTAAAATAATAATAATA
This sequence comes from Drosophila micromelanica, assembly GCA_004143825.1. Taxonomy (NCBI): domain Eukaryota; kingdom Metazoa; phylum Arthropoda; class Insecta; order Diptera; family Drosophilidae; genus Drosophila; species Drosophila micromelanica. The sequence continues at coordinate 35,177 of SCDY01001853.1, read as the reverse complement.
ATTATAAAGAAAAATATTATGAAAAAATAAATCTCACACATATTTAAGAATACAATCTAATAATAATACTCTATTAATATATTAGTAATATCTTATTTAATATTTTACTAAATATATTTACAGAATTCTGTGATAAATTATTTTGAACTAAACAGAGTTTTAAAATTATTAATAATAATAATAAGTATATGGAATTAAATAATATATTATTTATGAATTCCCTTAATATATGTATAGAATTTTGTTATTTATAAAATTACATTTTTGCACACTGTGATAAATAAATTTTTAATTTTTTTAATAATTCTCACGACTAATTTAAGCATTTGTGATTTTTGTGACTTTTACCCAGTTCGCTATTGATGTGACCCCAGGCGATTTGACCCCGCTTATGACAACCTGCTGCTGTTGCTGCATCAGCATCAGCTGCTGCATTCTGGTGCCAGCATCAAGCTGCTTTCTTTAATTTGATTATCACTTTCAACTGGGGGGGACGAAGATAATGATCGCACGATTGAAATGAATTTTCACTTGGGCTCAGCTGGGGGTTGTCTGAGTCTAGATGGCGACGTATACTTTTCACACGCACTGTGTGCCACATTATGCAACCGAAGATATGAGAGACGATATGATCGATAAAAAGTTGAATTTGAAAAACATGTTGTGACAACTTTTATTGGCAGGAAATTCAAATGAATTTCATTAGCTAAAGCAGTCAAAGAAGAAGAGTTCTTTTTTCATTTCTTTTTCGTTTCATAAATTTTAATTAAACCAAAGAAATGAAATGAAAATATTCGAAATGAAATCAAATGCAAAAAAAAACCAAAAACTTGCTTTAATTGCAAAAGCGATCGAAATCGAAAAGAAATTTAAATAATTTTATGGAAATTACAGCGGAGTGTATTATGTGAACTGCAGCTAGATCTCAGTGTGTGAGTGTGTGTGTTTGAAAGATTTTTTCTACTCTTTGGTAGCTTTGGCTTGAAGCATCCATGCTACCGTTAGAAATGAACTAGAAGAAGCAGAGAGGAGGAGAATCGTGGAGGGGGACCAAACAAAATGCTCGAACGAACTCATCAGCGGCGTCAACGGCAGCGCCGCCGTCGCTTTTGAAAAACATTAATTAAATTAATTAACCAACTCGTGCCAAGAATTTCAAGCAACAGCAACAACAACAACAACAACAACAAATAACAAAAATTGTTTTGCTGCTTAAAAACGCATAATTAATGCGCTCATCGCCCAGAACCAGATTAACTGCGACTGCGACTGCGTCCGACTCAACGGAGAAGGTCTTTCTAGAAGCCCACCCCAAATGGCCATTGTTGTACTCGTTCACCAAGTGAATAGAGCATTTTGGGTTTGTCACTTAACATTTTGAAAATCGATAAAAATCGATCTTTCTCAGTTTTGAAGACAAAATAATGTAGTCTTCATCTAAAGATAGCACAAACATTTTTGGGGCTATGGTCAATCGATCAAATCTATATCTCTTGGAGCAGGTAAAAAATCGAAAATCTATATATCCCAAAATATAAGAGATCGATTTACTAAATTGCATCTTCTCTAAATACGAAACTTGTTTTACTCGTTCACCAAGTGAATGGAGTATATTGGGTTTGTTACTTAAAATTTAGCAAATCGATAAAAATCGATCTTACGCAGTTTTCAAGACCCACCCAAAATATAAGAGATCGATTTACTAAATTGCATCTTCTTTAAATACGAAACTTGTTATACTTATTCACCAAGAGCATATTGGGTTTGTCGATTTAGAAAATCGATAAAAATCGATTTATCTCACTAAGTTTTAAAGACTGACTGATTAAATCTATAAATCTATAAATCGATATCACCCACAATATTAGACACAGATTTGATAATTCCACAACATTTGTCCAAAGTAAAGTTAAGTTAAAATTAAAAACTTTTCGTATTGCGAGTATTGCGCAGTCGGTTACACCCGACAACGTTGTTGTTGCTGGCCAGTCCGCTAATCAGTTAGGTAGTCAGGCATATAGTTACATATCATAATTCAGCTGTTGCTGCCAGCGGCTAGTCGGCTGATTCGGCTGATTCGGTAGCATAGATAGAGAGCGTTTCTGTTATTTATGAGCTTTGTGGCGGAAGGCAAGGAGCTGCTTTGAAGCTTTCAGGCTTTCCAACTTGAGAAAATGCCACATGCAACAGGTGGCAGTGGCGGAGATTTGGTTTTTCTTTCTTTTCGATTTGGTTTTCATCGATTTGAAAAAGCGGTTTCGGGCAGTTTTCGTAATGTTCGGAAACTGGTTGAAAATGCTTTAGTTCTTGTTTTTTGTTTGTTAAGTTTTTTCGTCCACATATCAAGTGCGTTGTCTGAATCTTTCGTTATGGATATGGCCTTAATGAATGCTATTTGATATGCGCGCTTTTTGAAATTATTTTATGCAAGATTTACAGATTTCCAACATTGTTGCATTAGCCTATCTCTAGTTTGATTGCTTCTTCTTTTCAAGAGAAGTGTTTGGTTAGCTAGTAAGTTAATTATTTTTGTAGATTTTGAGATGAAACTTGAAAAGTAGAATCACTCTCAAGCACAAATCGTGTCCAAAATGTCATCAAATGTGAAAATCGGTTTTGTTTTGACAAAGTTATGGCTGCTTGAAGTATGGGAGCTATGGATCCGAGAGCTTTACATGTCAAAATTTTGGTGCATTTTGGCATAATTTTTGACAAAAAATTTGACCACCTCAAAATCGGTTTTGATGTTGATTTTTATACTATTTGAGGCAAACACAATATATTAAAAACATAAATTCGAGATTCTAAATTTTGAAAAAATTTTTTTTTCGAAAATTAACAAGGGTTTTTTCATCAAAATGTCAACAAAAATTTTTTTCAATAATGCATATATTTTGAATGTATAATCAATATATAGGACAAATCATGAAAAAAATGCCATTAAACGTGAAAATCGGTTCAGTTTTGACAAAGTTATGGGAGTTTGAAGTATGGGAGCTATGGATCCGAGAGCTTTACATGTCAAAATTTTTGTCCATTTTGGCATGATTTTTGACCAAAAATTGAACCCCCTCAAAATCAGTTTTGATGTTGTTTTTTATACTATTTGAGCCAAACAAAATCGATTAAAAACATAAACTCGCAATTCTAAATTTTGAAAAAAAATTTTTTTCCAAAATTATTTTTTTCATCAAAAATTAAAAAAAAATTTTTTTTCAATAATGCATATATTTTAAATGTTTAATCAATATATAGGACAAATCATGAAAAAAATGCTATCAAACGCGAAAATCGGTTCAGTTTCGACAAAGTTATGGGAGTTTGAAATACGGGAGCTATGGATCCTAGAGCTTTACATGTTAAAATTTTAGTCCATTTCGAGTTTCATTAAAATGTCCAAGTATTTTTTGCAGTTTGCTGCCTAAGATTTTCAATTTCATTAAACTGAAAATTGATTATACCGAAGCGTATATCTGATTGATATGTATTTCAAGTCTTTTGTTATGATATGCCTGCATTGATTGCTGATCAGTTCGCACTTTCTTCTTCACTTCGATACTTTCTGTCTCTTTATAAATCAAAAGCAACTAGAAAAGTTCGACTTGTTTTACAAAAATCAATTTAATATTCAGAATTGAATATTTTCTAACTGTTTTTCTTTTGGGCCCCCTGCTTGGCCATCCTTTGTTTCACAATGGCCTGACCAACTTGTAGCGCCCAATCTGAATGTGAAACTCTCGACCCGAGGCGCTGATCGCCGAACACGCGCCGCAGACAGACAGACAGGCCACAAATCAATCGGCCAAAGCGATGCTGATGCGATAAGAAAACAAAAACGAAAATAAAATGTATGAATTTGATATAAAGTGGCGCTTAATTGCGAGCGATTAATGAGCCAAGAATTTCAATAAACAACTCTGGAAAAAAGGCAAAAAACAAAAACAAAAAAGACAACAAAAATAAAGCCCCTAGCATCGGGTGTCATGTCCCATGTGTCAGATGTCGAATGTCAGATGTCAAGGCAATGGCAAAAGTTTAACGGTGCTTTCAACAGTTTCGCCGTATCAATCAATAAAAAATTGCCGCCGCTGGCTAAAAAAAAAACACCAACAAACTCCTCACGACGACAAGCGGAAGGTCACACGGAAAAACAAAGGAAAAAGTGCTGAATACAAAACTTGTGTGACTCACAAATACCCTACATCAAATACAGAAAATGTAAAATTTATTAATTTAAGGAAGTCGCATAAAAAACAAATGTTTCTTTCTTTATTTTAAGTGGAAAAAGGGAAATTTGGTGTATTTTATATAGAATTTGATATAGCAAATTTTATTAAGTTTTTTATTTTATTTGTGGTTGAGGCAGCAAACAGGCAGCAGGATACCCTTTTATCTGTCTATATGCATATTAAATTTTATACAATTGATATATTTTTATTTGAAAAACATCAAATACAAAAAGGAAATCAGGTAATTTTACTTTCAAGTTACCGATTTCATATTTTAGACCACAACTAAAATGCCACCTGCTACAAGACCCATTATTACAGGGTATACCAAGTGCAATAAAGCAAAAATAAGCAACAATTGAACAGACACTGATTCACAGTTTCGGGAGGAACTTCAAGTAATTGGCACAATGTGCGCATTTTGATGCCGATGTCGATACCGATGCCGATACCGATGCCGATACCTATGCCGATGCCTACAACGATTCCCATTCCGAGTACGTCGGCCAACGTCTCGAGTTGAGCTTTGCGAACTAATTTTGATACGCGTCGCGTGACACAATTTCCAAGCGGAAGGGGGGGAAGGGGAAGGGACGGCAGGGAGCGGGGCCCAGGGGCACAGGAAGTGCACAGACTTGGAGCGGCTTTTGACTCAGTGCACAACAACAACAAAAAGATATAAAATAAAAAAACAAATCAAAACTCATAATTAATATGGAGAACGTTGACTGTTGTCGTAAATGGTGAACCAACTTCCGATCGACAGCCCACCTCAAATTTGGCAGCCCCCTCAGTCCAAGGGAGGGGGGTTGGGGGGTGAGGTGAGGTGGGGGGAGTTGCTGCAGGTGCCTCGAAATTGCCGATGCGCATGGCAATTGCCACCTGTGGCGGGGCATAACAAACAAACAAACAAACAAACGCAACAAAACAAAACTCAACTTAAAAGGCAACCAAAGAGGCAGAGAGTGAGGGAGAGGGGGGTGGTAGAAGCAGAGACGCACAAGCAAACAAAATAAGAAAATTTGAAAGCTTTAAAAGCCGCCAAGGCGAATACACTAACAGTTTAATGAACTCACAATTTTCTCAATGAGATGTTCAAAAGCATATATCAAAGTAATTAATTCAATAATTTAATAGAGAAATAAATGCATGAAAAATTTAACAAATAATTTTCGTATATTAAATTTAAGTATAAATAATTCATTTGTAAAATTTTTTGAAAGGAAAGCTACACTTTTCCATAAAAAGTTATATATTTAATAATATAATAAAGAAGCAGATACATGAAAAATACTTTTATTAATATTTGCATAACTAAAGCAACAAAATATTAAAGGCATTTTTTTTTATTTTAATTATGCAAAGTTAAATATTTTATTTTGCATGTATCTATTTATTTAATATATTATAAAATACATTACTTTTTATGTATCTTTTTATTTAATATATTATAAATTACATTACTTTTTATGGAAAAATAATTCATTATACTTTCATTTATTATTTGTAATTCAGTATTTTTTATTATATACAAAGAAAAACTCTATTTTTATTTTTATGTATTTATAACGACTTCTGTTTTTTATCAAATCATATTCAAGGAAGTAAAATTAATTCAGTATACTTAAAAGTTATCTTAGTACTTACCAACCTGTTCTGAAAGTCACGTTATCCACAGGCACTCTCAGCACAAGATAACTGAAAAATTGAAGAAAAAAAAAAGACAGACGAAAATAAATAAAATGTCGTTGGAAGGAAATCCCATTACTGACAAAATCGATAAATTAATTTGTTTTCATCGACAAAATGCATAAATAAATGTAAATAAACAAATGACACACACACACACGCGAACACACAAAATGCCGTTAAGTGAAATATTGTCGTGTATTTTGTTTTTGTTGTTGTGATTGTTTTGCTGCTGCTGCTGAAGCTGCTGTATCGGATTTAGAAATACGACATTAATTAAGTTCCATCTCAGTTCTCAGACAGAATCAATAACTTAATAAATTGCTTAATAAAATGCGCGCACAAGCGCAACGGGTGGTGCTCGGTGGTGTTCGGTGGTGCCTCATAGTTCTCGCTGTCTGTTGACACTCACATTAGAATCACAATTAATTATAAATTTAATAAAGAAAAAAGCCACCAAAGGGGGAAAAAAATTTGCAAGGGGTTTTAGTGAAGAAAATATAAAACTTTTTTGACTCCACAAAAAAGTTATCGATCTAAGAAACATTGTTCTTGTATTCAAAAATTGCAAACGCAAACTTGAACGTACTACAGCTGAAAAAAACATTGATCGATTATTTTAAAATCGATCGTTTCAATTATCGATATATCAAAATGAAGTTATCGTTATATCGGTATCGATTATTTATAATCACGTATCGATATATCAAAATTAAGTGATCGGCACATCGATATGACCTCACAATTATATATCGATGGTCCAAAAAATTATCGATATATAGCACAATTGTAAAACCAATGAGAACATCGATAATTACTAAATACTACTTTACTTTACTATTTCAGACTTAATTTAGAAATTAACCACACAAGTGGTTCAATTGTGAGCTTAGTTTAGCTTGCTGAACAACGTTGTCAAACAATGTTATAAATATGTTTATCAGGCTTTTTGTTTTTGATCGTGATCTTTCTGTAACTGTAACTGTAAATGGCATTAATGCAGCTAGTTGCATATTCAATGCCGTTCACAATGTGACAAGCGGATTATGCAATCATATGCTCAGCAAGATTGTGGAGATTACAGAGATCCATCAATCGGTGGCGGCTGCTTGCAGCCCGGAAAAGTCAATCTATTGGACTCGGTTGACTGCTGGAACCTGGGCCGGGAGGAGCCCCCCCGGACGGGGGGAGGCCAACAATTTGCCACATTGATATTTAAATATGCCGTTGCATTAATCATGAAATTATTGCAGACCATTTAAAATCATATTAACAGGGGAGAGATGAGACAACAACTTTAGCTGGTCGAACTTAAAATGCACTTGCTTGAAGATATCGTGTTAAATAAAAATAAATTAATATATAAAAAAACAAAAATATATTAGGAAACATTTTAAATAAGTTTTCGTTATTTTACTTTGTAAATTAATTTATAAAATAAAATTATCGTTTTAATAATTTTATTTTAATTTTTTTGTATTATGTTTACTTTAACCAATTATTTTAAGAATCCAAAAGAAAGTTTTTGTTAAAAAAGCTTTTATTTTTAATATAAAATATAAAATGTTGTACTTATATAGTAGTTTTATAATATTTCGCTCTGTGTATAAAAACCCAAACGAATTCGTTTTTAAAGTTTCTATTAAAATACAAGAATTTTGTTTATAATATAAAATTTAAAAATGGTGCCTATGAAAGATGTTGTATTTTTATATTTCGCCAATCATTAATGTCTTAGGCTTTCATTAATTCTAAATAAATAAATAAACTTTTATACAATAAAATAAAAAAATTATATTTTTATATTTGAACTTGCAAGGGAATCGACAAAATAAATGTAACCAATGTTTAGGGTATTTAAATAAAGAAAGAACTGTTGTTGCTGCTGCTGCTGCTGCAGTTGCTAGTTGCAACAGTTGGTCATGTTGTGTCATGTCATGTCGTGTCCGCTCTTGACACTCATTAGCCCGAGAGAGAGAGAGATAGAGAGAGAGAGAGAGAGAGAGAGCAGACCATGCATGAACTATATATCGTTAGAATGATTCTATCTATAGCTGCTGTTGTCGCAACCACCCATTTGATAGCTGATAGTTTAATTGAAATAATTTTCTATAATTAAACAATTAAATCGGAATAAATCGGCAAAATCAACGCTTCGGCTTTGTGAGTAATCGCATTTCGGAATTTCACAGAGTTGAATCAATCGTTAAAGTCACGAACTGAATGAGTCAAACCCGTAACAAGGCAAATCAGAGTGCACAACTGGCAAGTATCTAACTCAAAGATACCCTGTACCAAATCGATCGAGTCATGATGCAGTTATGCATTTACAGGGTATATTCTACACATGAACTTCGACTAAGAGTTTGGCAGTACTATTAAGGATATCTGTGGGGTATATATTTTAAATGCTTAAATGTTGATTTTACTTGATTTGTTGATTTTACCTGTTACCAAGTGTGAAGACGACATATCGATTTAATCATCAGATAGTTATGCATTTACAAGGTGTACTTTCACATTAATTTTTGGTTAAAAGTTTGACATCCCTGCACAATAAAGGGTATATCTTTTAAATGATTAAAGGAAACTCAACATAGATTTTTTATAGAATTCACCTATTTTATTCAATTATTTAGTAATCGATTATTTGTATATAAAATCGTAAATATACTTTATCACCTTGTGCAGCACTTATTACAGGGTAAATAACATTATTAATTAGTTTTTAAATTTGTATAAAATTTATCTATTTTATTCTTGTGCACCCCTTATTACAGGGTATATACAACATTTTCAAGAGTTTATTTTCTGAGCTATTCACATAGTAATCGGGCTTGGAGAATTCTAGACAAATCAATAATTTATTTACATTTATGTATTTATTTTTGTTAAACACCTCACCAGAGTTCACACCCCGAAAAATAGACACATTTGTAGAAAAAAATTCACGCATACATAAATGTATTATTTTAGAGCAAATTCATGTTGGGACTGGGGCTAATGCTGATGCTGCGGCAATTATTTGTGTGGTTGATGCTGCTGCATCAACTGAAGCTGTCCAGTGGACATGCGCGGGACGAGCCCGTATACGAGATGCCCGAACGCTGTAAATATTTGAAGCAATCCAGGGAGATGATGCATCAGCGCTGCAAGGGCAAATTCCCATTGGTTGCGTACACAAAATTCCGTGACACCTTCATGAAGCAAACGGATCGGATGGCCCTGTTCATGCCCGAATCTCTCGATTACGTGATGGTCGCCCTCAAGGAGTCCCAGCTGCACGATTGCCAGATCATTCAGCTGATCGAGGTGAACGAGTATATCTGCTTCGATTGGGATGGCGGCAAGTATACCGTTAGACTGAAATCGGCACGAATGTATTGCTTTCCATTTCACATACAATTGACCGACGATCTGATGCACGAGTGCATTCTGGAGCGGGACGGCGTCTCTGAGTCCACGCTGGAAAAGAACGTGCTGAGGACGAAGCGCGGCATCATCCATTACACCTTCGACAATGACGCGGCTGTGAAACATCCGTTGCCCAGGCGAAATATCATTTTCTTAATTATATTGGAGCTTTTGGTGCTTTTAGATTTTTAGTTTCAAGAAACCAACAATCAGTTAAAAGCAACAAGAATCATATAATGAAAAGAATAAAAATCAAGCAGCGAGTAAATGCATAACCATCCAAGACTGACATCAACGAGTAAAATTCAAACAATTGAAAATCAACGAGTACGAAACAACGAATACGAAGCAACGAGTACGAAACAGCGAGTATGAAGTGACAAATACAAAACAGGGAGTACGAAGCAACGAGTACGAAGCAACGATTATGAAGTAACGAGTACGAAGCAACGAGTACGAAGTAACGAGTACAACGTGACTAGTATAAAGCAACGAATACAAAACAGCAAGTACGAAGTAACGAGTACAACGTGACTAGAATGAAGCAACGAATACAAAACAGCAAGTTCGAAGGAACGAGTACATAGCAACGAGTACGAAGCAACGAATACGAAGCAACGATGTATATACAATATAGCAATTATAAAATAACGAGTACATAGCAACTAGTACGAAGCAACAAATACGAAGCAACGAGTATGAAGCAACGAGTACGACTTAACGATATATATATGAATAAGCAATTATAAAAAAACGAGTACAACGTAACGAGTACAAAGCAATGAGTTCGAAGTAATAAGTATGAAGTAACGAGTACGATTTAACGATATATATACACATTAGCAGTTATAAAATAACGAGTACAACGTAACAAGCATCCAGCCAAGAACTGCCAGTATTGCCACCGACGCGCTGCATTGCTCCAATCAGAAAATCTCTCTCTGTCTCGTCCAAAACGCAGTTTCGTTTAGCAATTTGGGGTCGTAAATTTTAATACGCATCTCGCCCATTGAGCGCCATTGTGTGGAGCCAACTCATAAAGATTGATCATTGATCAGTACCAAGTTAAAGGCTGCAGAAACAAAAACAAAAAAAACGGAAGACAAATAAAGCAACAAAAAAAAAAAACCCTTAACAAGTACATAAAATATTGAAACGCTTCAGTCAAAAACAAGTCTCATGAGTTGCATTCCGAGTTGTTGTATTAAATTGAATTTCTTTTAGTTTTGGGCTGTCTTTAGTTTATTTATTTATTATTATCATCTGCGTGTCCAACTGCAATGTTCAATATTTGTTTAAGAAAAAAAAATATTAAAAGGCATTTCGTAGCGCTATCATCAACAATATTATCATCATCTGGAACGCCCCATGTGCAGAAAATGCTGGCTGGAACAATGTCTAGATTCTGTTCCAAGTCGGGCTTTTCTCACATCACGTTGCATCGCGATGTCGGTCACCTGCGTCGGGCGTGCGTATCATTTCCATATCTCCATCTCCTCTCCATTTCCAATTTCCATTCCATTCCATTCCCCCATTCATCCGGTGCGAGTTTTGAATGCTACGCGCCGATTAGCGGTACGATGGCAAAAGGAAAAGCCTTGACGCGTCCATTGCTCCAAAACGGGGGCGGGGCGGGACGGAGTTGGAGATTTAGCTCCAACTCTATTGGAACGCAGGCCTCGAGATGTTGACACATCAGTTTGCCGCAATTTGCATGCGGCAATTTCACAAATGCCGTTGCCTGCCCTCGCACAGTAGTCGAAAAACAATTCAAAGAGAACAGGAAATAGTATCGATACTATTATTAAATTGTCCCGGCAAGTGTTTATTCAGATAGAGAGAGAGAGAAGCTAAATATAAATCTTTGAATCGTGACAATTCTTCTTTCTCCTGTGTGTCAAAAAACAATTCAACATAGTAATATGTTGAATAGTATCGATACTATTATTAAATTACTTCTGTAAGTAAATCTTTAGAAACGGAGAGAGAGAGAGAGAGAGAGAGAGAGAAGCAGAGAAGCCACATATAAATATTTTAATATTGCCAATTCTTCTTTCTCCTGTGTCAAAAAATAAAAAAAAAACATCAATTCAAGAGAACCAAAAACTTCTAACCGGCAACAATGTTAATAATATTATTAAGTTATTCATGTAAGTGTTTATTTAAAGAGAGAGAGAGAGAAGCAGAGAAGCCAAATATAATTCCTGTCATGGTCAGATTTCTTCTTCATTCAAACAGAAAACTTTCAACTGGCAACTATTATTAGGTTAATAATATTATAATAATAATATAAATATATTCATCAAATATATACTTTTGCTTCTCAAATTTTCTTCTTTTGCTTCTCTCTTGTTTTGCTTCGCGTAGTTTCCTGAAAAGTTTTCTGTGCTCCTTACAGGAGTTTATCATTAATTTGAGTTAAATTTTATTTCAAATATATATAGTTTTCATTCGGTTTCTGTGAATGCTGCCCCACTGTGAATTGGCCCAAGAATAGGCAAGAGACAAACACCACCCACAATTGAGCGAGTTGCAAGGTATTTTGTTGTTCTTGTTATTTGCATACCTAGTTGTCAGTGATCAGTTGTTGTTGTTGTTGTTGTTATTGTTTTCTTGCACTCGAGGCGCATTTCAATTTCAAACGCTTTTCAATTTCAATTTGGCCGCCCGCTGGCGTTCGTCACGTGTTCGCAGCCGGAGTTTCAACTGTCCGTGTGTCCGTCTGTCGTCCGGCGTAACTGGCACAGTTGAGTTCAATCGAATGCCACACAGCAGGTGATGCCGAAGCATTTGGCCAGTTGTTGGTTGGTCAGGTAATTGCGCAAAAGCCCAATGCAAACGAATTCCAAAAGCCATTTGCATAAATTTCACTTGCATGGGCGGCCGCACTGGGAAAAACAGACAACAGGGACACACACACACACACACACACACACACACACGAACACGAACACACACCACCAAATGTGTGCGTAACAGTTGCCACACTTGCCACATGCCACCAGTTGCTGGCTACTTGGCTTGGTGCTTGAGTTGGCCGTCATAAACATAAACAATGATTAGGCGGCTGCTGCTGTTGCGTTTGATGGTCCATTAAAACGGTTCTCGTGCTTCCTCTTCTTAGCTCCGGAGTCCCAATCCCAATACCAATCCCAGTTCCATGTTCGAGTCCCAGCAGCCAAAAGCAGCCTCCTCAATCCTCAATTCATTAGTCAGATTGAAACACAACTGTACCAATTAAAATGAGCTGCCAACTCGAAATAATTTTTACTACGCTTCTACATTTCTATTATTTCATATACAATAATTATTATTTTAATATATGTAATTATATATATTACATATTATTATTTCATATTATATCACTCTATTTTTTACTAAGTAAAATTTATTTAACACATTTTTAATGGGGTACGTTCATATTTTCCTAATTGGTATCCAATACCAATCATTTTTTTTTTGTTGACAATTTTAACAAACTTATAATTTATTTATTTCAAACTAATACAAAGAAAATATCCTAGATTTTTAAATAAAATAAAAAATAAGAAACTTTTTATTAATTCATATAATTATTTTCATATTATTTATTTATTTCATTTTATGAATTTAATATTATCATATTATTTATGTATTTCATATTATTAATTAAAAATTTTCATATTATTTAATTAAAAGTTTTCTATCTTTTTTTATTACATATTTTCACATAATTTTGAATTTCATTAAAAAATCGATAAATTATAATTCTAACAAATGTGAAATACAAAAGCAAATCAATTAAATTCAAACTAAATTCCGCCGATTAAAGAAAACAATTTTGGTAACAGAGAATTTACTTTGAAGCACACAGGAGAAAGAAATCTGACATTTAGCTTATGTAGATATTAAAATACAAATAATAAATAACTAAACTATGTCATTGACTAAAGTAGAGTAAGGAATTGTCAGGTTCTAGAAAGTTGTAAGCTCTACGCAATGATTTTTTTGCTTCAAAATGTGTCGGTTACTCGGAAGCTAAAATAACGCCCACTCTTTGAAGAAAATGAAAATTGATTGATTTTGTTTTCTCACACTTTTTGACTGAAGCAATCAAACAGACAAATAATTCAAGAGTTTCGGCATCAAAAGAGCATTTATTTGAATAGCTGAATAATTTGTTTTTAAGCATTTTACAGCCGTGTGGGTTGTCAATAAAATAAACTTTACAAATGCTTTAACTGTGAGAAAAAAAACCTTGTTGAAGCAACAAAAAAAGCCCCATTCTAAGTTCAATTACGAGTAGAATTTGTAACGGTTTATTTGTTTTTTTTTTTAATTACAAGCACGTTTTGCGCTTAAATATTAAATATATTCATAATTTATGAATCATTGTGAACTTTACGGTCGATCGTTAAATTCGTATAAATAAGAATTAAAAAAAAAAACTTTTAAATTATTCAAGCATTTATGGATATGTTTAATTCAATAAAATTATGTACAAAAAAGTGTTTTAAAAATAAAGTTAAATTTTTCATTTTTTCCCACATTAAGTACAAAATACTAGCTTTGTGCTGTCTTTGAAGGAATAAGGCGTGAAAATGCCGCCGACAATTGCAATTGGATTTAGCAATTAATCACTCATTATATTCTATTCTTAACCAAATCTGTTAAGTTCAGTGTTGGGAATATTAATTATCCGTAGTACCCGAACTAAATATCAAAAAGAAAAAATAATAATAAAAGCGCTTCGTCAGGCAAATCGAATTCTGAATATCGACGCGACAAATTTCAGAGCTATAATTAAAACATTTTGTGCGCGAGGTCGCCGAAGAAAAACAAATCATGTCAGAGATCAACTAAAACAATAAGCGCCAATAAGCAGACAAAGCGAATGTGCAGTTAGCTTAACGGTGAAGCGTAAAGAAAAACATAAATAAAATGCCCAAAACTAACAAACTAAAAAAATGCCGACACAAATCAAAAACGAGAGAGGGAGAGAGAAGATCAAATAGGCGACTGTTCTTGAGGCAATCGAAATTTGTATTGATTTTTTCTCAGCTGACATCTGAACTTTGGGACAAAACTTCTTTTTGGTCTTCTTTTTGTAGTAAATTTAAAGTACCGTACGACTCTGATAAAGACACAGTCGACAGGTGTGTGTGTGAGAGAGAGCGAGAGATGCGAGCTCTCTTTCTTTTCTTCATTCGCTCACTTTTGTTGCCAACAAAATATATTTGTAACAATACAATTTTCGAATGTCTGACGGCTTTTGTTCGGCATTTGTGTTTTGTTTTGGAAGCTGCAATCTGTTCGTTGACATTTGTCAACTCGATAGAAAAACAAAAATAAATAAATATCTATATATACAAAAAAAAAAAAAAGAAGCGAAAAACAAAACTCCCAGCCCATCTCCCATTTCCAATCGATTCGTTGCGGTATTACATTTTGCGCTTTGACTTAAAGATATTTAAAGTCAACAATATTTTTTTTTGTTTTTGCAAAATATATTTAGAAACATCTTAACTATTATTGTGAACATCATAATCATCACGCTGTTTATAATCAACACTTTTATCATCGTCTTATATTGAGCTCGTTATTGTTATCGTTATGCCCTTTGTTGCTTGTAAATTATATCATCAAAAGAGGAAAAGACAAAATAAAAGCAAGCCTGAAAATATAACCAAAATGAAGGGCAAAGCAGATTACATTTTGAAATTGATTTCAGTTTATGGTATTTTGCAAACAAACAAAAAAACACAAATCACAAAATATGCTTTTGATAGCTATTTTTGGATCACTGTTGTTAGGCCCTTACATCTTCCGTATGCAAATCCAGTCACAGACGGATCAAAAATCTCTTTTGTATTTCTTTTTTCTAAGAAAACTATTCTAAAGATGTGCAACAAGTGATCAGAAGTGATTCAATAAGCCATATGTAAATAAATATGTTTATATCACTGTAAAAATCGATAATATTATTCAAAGTGTAAAAAAACAAAAATAATAATATCCACAATTTAATCGCTATTTTTTACAACACACTTTGCAATCCACACATAAAATCGTAGTTGAAATAATTTTTTATCGCTGCGATTCGAAGTTTTATTGGCTTTTCACTTTATAGGGTCAGAGAGCTGCCAACTTCGGCAGACAATAATTTGTGGCAGGTTCAAATTGATTGTGTTTTGAAATATAGTTATTATAGCTACTAAATAACATGCTCGTTCAGTGCTTTCAGATCTCCAGATAATAGCAAAAGCTATTTTATAGTTTTTCATAATACCCCGCACGCATTGAAACACACACACAAACAAGGGTATACAGCACTTACGTAACTCTGTGTAACAGGAAAGTTATTAAATTATTGATCTTCAATCTACAAACAAGAAATGCCCGTATTTTTATATTTCCAGCTGAAAATAACAACTCTTAAAATCGATAAATATCGATAGTAACATATGCTATCGATCGTAAACTATGGTATCGATATTTATCGAATTTACGAGGTGGCTTAAAATCGATAGTCAAATACGCTATGTTGTCAAACTTGGCATAAATATTCTTGTACCTTCTTTTTTTGTATTCTTATCCTATAATTTTTATATAATTCTATACAATTCAATCTTCGATAGCTTTGTCAAAATTCGATCGATACATGAAGTTCCACTAAATTTGTGTTTCCAGATTTGAATAAGAAATCTAAACTAAATATGAATAACTTCTTGCTTTTTCATTCAAACCCAAAGTATACCCTCTAAAATTTGATATTCATAACAAACCCAGGGTATTTTTTAGTTTGACTTGTTTTCTTTTCTGCATAGTTATTTATTGTGGGTGAGGACCCGCAAAGTAAAAGAAGAAGAAGAGGTAGCAGAGGCCACCTCCACGCCCCTTTCTATAAGTAGCTTGATTGCAATTGGGAAAAGCCCAAAATCAGGCGGCGAAATGGGCGTGGTCGCGGCAGGCGTTGCGCCTATCGAAGCGCTCAGATTGTGTATCGGAATCTCTTTGGAGTGCATCTGGCGCTCGAAAGACTTTGGGGCAAGCAGCCAGCTTGTTAGGCCAGCGCCAGCTGCATCATTAATTAGGCAGGCAAGGCAATAACGAGGCGCAGACGAGCGGCTGCTGTGGCATGCGGCATGCGGCATGTGGCAGATTGCCACAGATTATTTTCTGCATCTCTTCATACTCTATCACGAAGTGAAAAGACTATTTAAGCGATATATCTCGCTCAGTTTCAAAACTAACTAATCGATAAAAAATTTATAAAATCGATAAAAATCGATTTTATGGAAATGAAAGGTATTTTTCTCCCTAAACTTTAAAGCTAGATGTATAAAAATGAATATTTGTAGGCAGCTTACTTATGATCGACGAAAACCGATATATATCTCTCAATTTTAAAACTAGCTCCCCGATTGAAGATTTCTACCAATCATACAAATCGATAAAAATCTATATATTTTGTGGAAATAAAAATTAACATTTTGCCAAATACGTTTTTAACTGTTAAAAGCTTGAAAGCTGCTGTGAATACTGTAAACGTGTATTGCGAAGCCGGTTACACCCGTGTGCAACGTTTTTGCTTGATTTTTTTTTTTGCTGTTGTCTCTTATTGAGCCGGTTCAAATGATAAAGTTATAAACGGAGCATTTTGCAGCACGGTTGATTGTCAAAAACTAAAAAAAAAAAGAACAACAAAAAAATTTGCAAACAAATGAAATATTTGCGAGCGTTTTGTGATTTAGCGCCAGCGGTGCGGTGGGGCAGGGGGCAGCCAACTAGCCTGGTAGCCCGGTTTTGGCCACCTGTTTTTGGCCCGGGGCCCGGCCCCGGACACAAAAGATGAACTGCAGCTGGGGCAGGCAGGCAAATGTTGTTGCATGCAACGCCTTCTTAATGGCATTTGGAAATTTGTCAATCGCTGTTGGGCCACACGGCGGAAGTGTAAGAAAAAAAAGTGGAAAAAAATAGAAAAAATTAAAAATATAGCCAAAGCGGTTTTGCTGCCTGCCACACAATTTAATGGCGCTGCAACAAGCACAGCCATTGCCACTGCCACTTCCACTGCCACTGCCACACATTGCCTGCCCATCTAACGAAGCAATTAATTTGGCTTGGCACGTTCCTCGCTCGGTTGCAAGCTCCTGTGTTGCAAGCTGCTGCTGCTGCAGCAATTTGAGTTGATGTTGCGCTAAGTGCTGCCAATGGCAGCGGCATCATTTAAATGACGAATTGAGTCAAGTCCAACCGGCTAAAAGCAACAATAATAGTAACAACAACAAAGCTGCCAGCGGCTGCCACGCGCCACATATTGACAGACGCCTGTTAGGCCATGTTGCATGTTGCATGTTGCATGTTGCACGTTCCAAATGCTGCAGCCATCTGAATGCTAAACCAAACCAAAGCCAACACACAAACTCGAGGACAGCCAATCAGCTAATCAATCGCTCATCAATACTGCAATATTTCAACATATCAAACATTTGAAATCTTCTTCAAAAACAAAAAAAATGATTTGTAAATTTGTTTTTAAATATTGCTTTTAAATTCAATTTAAGAAGTTAGAATTAAATTTGGAATTTGTATTAACAACAAATTCTAAATTTCTTACTTAAATCAAGAAAAAAGAGTATTTTAAAATTTTTTTTTTAAATATTTCTTTTAAGTTTAATTTTAAAAGTTCGAAATATATTTGAAATTTGTATTTACAAAAATTCTAAGTTTTTTACTTAAATCAAGAAAAGATTGTCTTAAAGCGGATATAATAAAAACTTGACAACTTGAGAACAAAGTTCTTTCGGCAAAACTCCAAGTCTTAACTTAAAATTGTACTTAATTTAATGAGCCTTCTACTTGATTTAAGAACGTTTTATGTTGATATTTGATTTTGATAAATCAAGAAACATTATTATTTATTAAATTAAATTTTTCTTTTGGCAAAATTACAAAATTGTACACTCAAAAATGTTACTTAATTAAATAAAAATTCTACCTATATTAAGAAAAATTCTTAATTATTGGATTCATTTAACAGCTGTTTAACGCACACTTAAAATTTACAATCGAATGCAAATGCATTTTACTATTCTTCTTCTGTGCTTATTATGCAACGAAGCGAAAGAGAGAGAGAGAGAGAGAGAGAGAGAAAGAGGGAGAGGGAGAGTGAACGAAAGAGATAGGTGGTGAGTATTATGCTAAATAATGTGTAAATAAAAGTGCTCGAGCTAAGTAGCAAACAGTAAAGAACAACAATTCGAACGAGTGTTTACCTGTCTGCGCATAGCTGTAACGTGAGTATTCACACACACACACACACACACACACACACACACTTACACACACACACACGCACAAACTGTTGCAAGGTGGCAACTCTGGACGCACAGACGTCACTTTATTGCGCCACAGACAGAAGCCAAAAGCCAACCAATATGCAATTACCCAAAGACAAGAAAACCAAAACCAACCCCCTCCCCCTTCCCACACCTCACACACTGTTAGGGAACACAGGTGTGGAGGGGGGGTCGGGGCGGGCTCTCGATCAACGTCGTGTTAATTGTCATAAAACGAAACGACGCATTCAGAACTTTTTTTCCACTATTTTTTATGGTCAGTGTTGATTGTAGTTGGCAGGGGCGGTGGGGGCCCCGCGCACATGTTTGGCATGTTCATTTTTTTTGCGTTGCCGCATTCTTTGCAAATGCCTGTGTGACCGCCCCTTGATCCCCCCCCCCCCCCCACACCCCTCCTGATGAACTTTATGGCAACATTATGCTAATGGCCAATTGTGTGTGTGTTTTTTTTCTTCGCGCCTGACAACCAAAAAAATAATAATACAAACAAAAACAAAACAAAATAAAAATAAATTGTTTTTCATTATTGTACAACATTTACAGTTGAAATGAAGGCGTGGTCAAGCGGGCGCCTTATTCAATTCAAATTAATTTTGAACAAAATTCTCAATATGGACACGCACATTTGATTAGCATAGATAAACCTGGAGGGGAATATATAGCTATAAACTATATAGAAAAGCAGGCATTACGTGTTCGTGTTGTTCCGGCCATTGTCGCTCTGTCTGCGCCACTCACTTGACCCAATTGATTTCGCAAATATTATTGTTGTTCAACGAGTTTGGCAAGGGGAGGAGGCGGGAGGCGAAGATTTGCGAACTTTTTTTTTTTTTGATTGTGAAATCAACAAAATGCGCAGAATTTGGAAAGAAGGTGGAATTTCCATAGAAACCATATGGAATTTATAGATTTTATAATATAAAGAAGTTTTTCAGTCAGAAATAGCACGGAATAATAAAAATATATGCTTATATATAAAAAATTGATATTAATATTAAACAGTACAAAAAAAATAATCATAAGTTTTATTAGGAATTTCCATATAGAATTTATAGAAATTATAATATAAAGAAGTATTTCAGTCTGAAATGGCTCGAAATAATAAAAAAAAATTATTTATATTTAACAAGTTTCTATAACCATATTTCATTAAACATTAAACAGTAAAAAAATAGTTTCTTTACATATAAAATTCCCGATGAATTTTGAGTTTCAATATCTAGTTTTTCAAGCAAATTATTTTCAAGCAATTTCAATTTCAGACTGATTAAAAAATCAAGAACCTGCAAAAAGCAAGAAACTCAAATCAAATAAAAATAAATAAACCAAAGGCATATCATGGAATTTTGACGGCATTCGTGATGTCATGATAAAGCCGCAATGTAAATTTTTGTGTGTGCGGCGAAGGCGCAACAAAACGCTTGAAAGCAACAGCAGCAAGAAGCAGCAGCAGCAGCAAGAACCACAAAAGCAATGATAAAGGCAACAACAGCGACGAGCAACGAGAAAAAAGCATTTAACGCAAATTCCAAAAAGGAAAATGAAGTTAAGCAAGCCAAACCAAAACAAAAAAAAATGGAAAAAAATATACAGAAAACTGAAAACTGGTTTCTCCCTTTTCCTTTTCAAATACAGTTGCTTTTCGAGCAGGCAGCACAAAGAAAGGGGGTATACAGCAAAATTGTGGCTCCTTCAAAGCAAGATAAATATAAGGCCCCCAAAAAGGGCAGCTGGGAGAAGCGGGCAGAAGAGAGAGAGAGAAGCGCAGACGCGACGCCAGACAAACGATTGCTGCTCTTTTTTTATGCTGCTTTCTGGACCCCATATACATATATAGCTTTTTTTGGGGCGTGTTTAAGAATATTTGAAAATTGCATTTGGTGGATGAAGAAGAAGAATCAGCAGTAGATTTGCAGAGTTGGTGTTGATGCCATTTCTAATTTCACTGATTTATGGCCGCACATCAAGCCAAAGAAGAAGAAGAAGACCGGCTCTCGAGATCCCTGAGTCACATGACCTGCCTGAACTTGCCGTAATGGCTTTTTATTAGGCCTTCTCTCGCTCTTTCATGTATTTTTCTCATCGTATTTTGTGCTATAAAATATGATTTCGCGCCTTTGAACGCTTCTTTCTTCCTTCTTCGTGAATCATTTGCAACTTTATTAAAACGCACTCAAAATGCAATTCATGATTTTGTTGTGAGACTCGTTCGCTTCTTTACAACAACAACAACAACAACATCTGCTACTTATGACCAAATAAATAATAAATATATATACATATATATTTAAGAACTCGCTATGTTCATTTTCATGTTTCATGTGCCAATTATAAGTTGTTGTCTGACGTAGAATAATTTTTCTTTTTTTTTTGTATTGGTTCTTGTTCTTTAGCGGCTTTTAAAGATTTTTTTATTTTTGTTTACACGCAAATTTGCGCAAATATTGACAGCAAAGCAAATAAAGAGCAGAAACGAAAATGAAAAAATAATACAAAAAACAATATTACCCCAAAAACCAAAAATGTAAATAAATGACAAAAAAATGTATATATATAACTTTAAAAAAATATATATAGATATAGATTTAAATAAAAAATGCACAGCTAAATACTTTTGTAAATATGTAATTAGTTTTGTTATAGTGTTAAAAACATGAA
Source organism: Drosophila micromelanica (assembly GCA_004143825.1). NCBI lineage: Eukaryota > Metazoa > Arthropoda > Insecta > Diptera > Drosophilidae > Drosophila > Drosophila micromelanica. The sequence goes on along the minus strand of SCDY01001853.1, from coordinate 13,846 downwards.
TATCGTTTTAGAACCGATTGATTTCTTCCTAACAGTTCAAGAAAATTGCATTTTCAATAATATATATTTTATTCTTGAAGACAAAACACCGAAATTTTTCAAAATAATAATAATAATGCAACGTTCTTACTGTTTATATTGATCCAGCTTAAATTGGCCAACTTATAGAAGTTGAACATGTTTAATTGAGTTCTCTCTCGAAAATTAAGAAAAACGCAGTCACGGTGGATAAAGTAAACGAGATTTAAAGATTTAATTTACAATATTCTTTGGAATATGCCACATATGCAATCAATTTGACTGATGGCCATGATGTTAGAAAAAGTTAATTGTGATATCAGAGAGGGGCTTATAAAGTGCCGGCCAATTGAAGAAGAAGAGATGATGCGCCAGAATTCCTCAAAAGCCACCTACCGAGTTGAATGATGAACGCGTCGCGGCGAGCTAAGTTGTCATCCACAATCGGGCTATTCACAGCCCGGTTAAAGAGACCGAGTTGCCAGGCATTTATGCGCAATGAGAAATGAGAATGAGAGAATGAGAATGATGGCAACCCGGTAGCACTCACAAATGGCTCTCGGCATTAATTGCACTCGCATTTGCCAGGCCACAACTGATGCAGACGAATTAATCGAATTAATTGACGACGTCGACGCAGCTTCACATAAATCAAAATATGATGAGCTGAGTAGTTAAAACAGATTACAAAAACCGATCGCAAATACCCTATACTATATACAAATATGTCTCAAATACATACATACAGATAAAAGCTCTAAACTGCCTTTCAAAACTAATCTCAGCATCCCTAAACTTTGATTCCGTTATCAACATATCTCACTATAGTTTTCAGTGCATTCAAATCGGACGCTTATTTGGGTGAATACCAAAAATATTGATTTAATTTTACATATTGTGGCTCTTATCGGTTTTTTAAAATATTTGAAAATTATTATCATCGTTTTCGAAAAATTATTAAAAATATAAGTGGAGATTTAGAAATATATGACATAAAAGAAAATAAATAATTTATTTTATTTATTATTTGTATTTTATTTTTATTTTTAGCATGTTGTAATATTTTTTATTATTCGATTCAAGCATTGTAAGTTTTGTCCGAAAAATAATTTTTTTTTTCGTTATTAAAGTCTTTTTATTTTGATAACAAAAATCTGTGCTTATTATATTGGCAAACAACAAAAAAATTAAAATAAAGATTTGTCTAGATTTGAATTCATATTGTTTTGTTTTTTTTTTTTTTTTTTTTTTTTTTTTTTTTTTTTTTATTTTTTTTTTTTTATATTTTTTTTTTTTTTTTTTTTTTTTTTTTTTTTGAGTGTAACACATTAAACAGCGCTAACTCAACAAGATTCAGAGTTGCCTTAGACACAAAATCTATTTATAGAATGAAAGAGAACTATGTGACACATTTGAACGCACTCTCATGATAACAGGGTATCCAAAGCAATTAAGCCAGCGCCTCCTTCATACACACACGCACACGCACACACACACACACACACACACTCAGCCAAGCCTCGGCTAAGAATCAATAGCAGAAAGCGAAAAGGGGCAACAGGCATTGGGGCTCTCAATCTCAGCTCAGTTTGGCTCCAGTGGCAAAACCCAATGCCTTACATAGAGAGTCCAGCAAAGAGTTCTGTTAGTTTGCTGTGGCAGAAGAAGAAGAAGCAGCAGCAGCAAGGAGGCATCGTGGAAGGCCGCTGCCGAAGTCAAAAAGCCGATGAACATCTGCGGCAAACGAACTTAAGAAAAAAAACGAACAAATTTAAAAAATAAATACAGCAAAAAAACCAGAAAAAGGAATCACAGTTGGGCCACAGACAACAGGATCAGGAAATTCCGGTTTGCAATTCTTTTTATTATTATTAAAATTTGTGTTCTTCATTTGAGTTGTCCTCTTCTTTTTTGTTTTTGCTGCACAATTCTTTTAAAGGGTATATCACAAGCTGGGCTCAGTTAAGTGCTTTCTGTTAAATTGTTTTTTAAAAAACAAGAACAAAACAAAACAAGCATTCTAATGTAAAAGAATTTACAGATACAGACAAATAAATTAAAATAGAAAAATACTATGTTCTAAAAAATGTCGAAAATTTTATTAATATTTTTCTAACAATTTTATAATTTGTAAAGTTAAATTTCACTTAACCTCAATCATCAATTTTTTATAGTTTAGTTTACCATCGCAAGCAGAGTATTATGCAGTCGATTACATTCGAGTGTCACGTGCTTAATTGTATCTTAATTCTGTTTAAGGAAGCCTTGAGTGCCTCCGAGCACATCCTATTATTAAGTGTTGAATAGAGAGCATCTATTAGTCTAGTGTTGCGCTTGTTTGGCCTGCGTTCCTATTTGTTTTTGGCTTGACTGATATTCCCATACCCTGTACTCTTTAAAAAAGGGTATAATAATCCGATTTATTGTCTTAAAAAGTATACGCTTTTGATCGATATTCATGCCGATAACCGATAAAAAATCGATAATGGAATGTCCGTCTGTCTTTCTCAAGAGCCACCTGCTTGAAACATTATTAATAACTTTATGCCACTCAGATTCATTTTATTTTGATATTTCAGTATTCTGAAAATCGATAAATATCGAATTGAGCATTTGGTATTTTAAGCACTTTGCTTTGTTTTAAAGTAGGTTCTCTTAAATAATATACAAAATGTAGCTTTTTGGTAGTTTATGTACATAATAATACCCTATAATTTCGGTCTACTCATTTTTGGGTTTTGGGAAATAGGGTTTCTTCTACATTGATTCTAAATTTGAATTTCAAACTTATTTTTAAGGGTTAGGTTAGAGGACATCTTCTAGTTGGGCACTTTCGAATAGTGCACTCTTACTTGCTTATTGTGACCAGCGTTTTTTATTTTTTGCGTTTTTCAATCAACGTCATCAACGTTCTAATACCCGCGAACTGGCCCAGAGAAACAGGAATATGTTTTTGTGCGACGAGCTCATGAGGCACTGAAAGAAGCTTGCAACATTCCTGCGACTCTCCCTCTCTCCTTCTCTCTATCTCTCTCCCTCTCTTTCTCAAGCTGTGCTTAGCCTCTATCTCTAAATGTTTGCCTTTGCTCTGTTAGCCTTGGTCCATGTTTCTGGCCGTGACTTGTTTGTTTGCTGGGTCTGTGGCTATTTTTAAAGCAGCAGCAGCAGCAGCTTTAGCATCAGCATCAGCTTCAGCTTTAGCTCTCTGTGGCCAAAGGATACACCGCTGCTTGCCTAACATTGCGGCCCGTTGGGTGGAAACAGTGCGAACAGGTTTTTGGCCATTGCCATTGCCATTGCCACATCTAACAGGCGGCGGGTCGTCGCAGCTGAATTTCTCGATTATTGATTGCTCTGGGTCTCTGGGCGAACTTGTGCGCCCCCCCGGCCCCTCCTCCTAGTTGTGGCATTTGCATTTGTCGCCGTGGCAAGTACACGTCGGCGTTAACAATTGGCAGTCTACAGTCAGGAGTTGCAAGTTAAAAAACGGACAGTTGGGTGTCGGAGTCAGTTGAGTCGAAAGTCGGGAGCTCAGAACGTCGAGTACACAGAACGAAAAGAGACGGACTCAAAATTAGGTTCGAATTGACATTAGTACAAATTACTAATGAAAAACCAAAACTAATTAACTACTTTTATTAAAATAAAGCAAGTAATCATGATCACATGATAATTGATAACTATCGATAAATGAAATCATTAATTAACTTCAAGATTTGATTTCATTTCGGATTTCGTTTCACTTTATGCGGTGATGAGAAAGGGATGCAAACTATAAATCTAAATGATAACATTTTGATGTGTCGTTCGATAATTATCGATAAATATAATTCTTGATAAAGCTCGAGATTTGACTTAAAAAAGGAATTCCGTTTCAATTATCTATATGATAATACCCCGAAAATAAATATTTTACACCGTGCTCATCTTGGAGACTCGTTCGATAATTATCGATAAACATAATTCTTAATAAACTTCAAAGTAAAACCTAATTTCAGATTCCGTTTCGTTTCTCGAAATGAGCAAAGCTAAAACTCACTGAACAATCTTATAAGAAGATTGTGAAAATAAAAATAAATAAATAAAAATATATAAAAATGTCTCATACCAAGTATATCAGAGTAGAAGACAATCCGGAGACAAGTAAACAAATCGAGCATCGATTGTTGGGCACAGGTGGGCGGGAATCTCGTGAATCGTAAGACTTTTCTACTATTTGCTCTACCAGTTTTTGCAATGCGATCGAAATATTATTTATTGGGTCCGCATTTGGTCATAATCTGCAAACAAAACAAAAAAAGGCCGCCAACTGCCTGCGGGCCATTGATGTCTTTGTTTATTGCTCCGGTTTTTCTTAGTTTTTCTTCAAGTTTCGTTTATTTTTTTTTTTTATCTTTTTTGGCTGCTACAACACTGGCCGGGCCAAGACAGCGGCAGGCTATGCTAATTAGCCATCAGGCCAACTCTTTGCCGAGCCGCAGACGTGGCCGGAGACAAGCGCCTTAATTGACAGCTTAGCTCCGGCAGCTCTAATGGAAATTGTAGAGCCTCTGAATGTGGATCTGGACTTGGGAATCGGACTTCAGAAGTGGGATTTGGGATTTGGATGGCTGGCAAATAGCTAAAATAAATGAGCCAAATGCCATTGGCAAAAGCTGATGGCTAACAGGCAAATCTAATTAAAGCCAATAAGTCCGACCGTTCGATCGCCCGATTCGCTTTCAGTCTTTTCTGTCTATTCCACACGCCAGATGGCGCTCTTTGATCACCGACAAATAATGCCAATTGTAATGCATTTGCTTCACCTGATTAAAAAATAGGAAATAGGAAAAATTTAAAAATTACATCCATAAATTATTATAAACAATTATTGAGGCACAAATATAATTAAACCGAAAGAAAGAAGCTAAAAGGCGTCTGCGGACAAATATTTCTAAAAACGAAGGAATGCTCAAAAAAAAAGGAAATTATTAATTTTTGCATCCTTCTGTATATAAGAATTAAAAGAGGCTGCTCACTTGAAAATTAAAAAATTATTTATTTGATATTTCCCAGCAGTAAAATGAAGCAGAAATATTTGCAACGATTATAACAAAAGAAAACTGTCATGAAGAAGCAAAAAATAAATGCTCAAGTCGAATTTCCAAAATTTTATTTTGGCCCTTGTGATCAGAATAATCAACAGGAATCCAACCCTGACGAAAAATAAAATAAATTACATTACAATATGTGCTTTCTGATCCTGATCACAAAACCATTATACCCTTTTTAGCCATTTTCAATGGGTTCAGGGTATAATCAAAAAAGAAGAAACATTTTTTTGCACATTATTTACAAGGAAAAACACCGATGAGGAAGTAGTAGAGATAATGTTGTCCTTGAATAAAAAAATTAAAATTGTATTGTTTTGCAAAAAGGAAATTTATGATGCAGATGCCGATGTTGCTTATTGCTGCATTCGCGAGAAGTATTTACATCAATAACAATTAATAACAATTAATAACAATTAATAACAATTAATAACAATTAATACAGGTACCTACCTGCCTAGGAAAACTCTCACTACACTTGTCCATGTAACACTGTTTTATTTGTTCAACAAAGCTTTAACGCTTACAAGACACAGCCGTAACATAGAAGGCGCCAAATAACATTCACAAAAAATTACTTTTAAAATATTGAAGTGAATAAATATTGGCCAACATGGGGTCAGTCGATTGGCAGCTGAAAAAGGAAACTGAAGCCAAGGACAATTATAATGATAAGAGCGAGAAATATTGTCCTCGAAAAATAAAGAATATGCTTTCTTTATAATTTTTTTGCTGCATTGGCGAGAAGTATTTAAATTAATGCAGAAGCTGATCAAATCAAACAGTTTAAAATATAATTAAAGAAAAGAAAAATTAAAAAAAGGAGCAAATAAGAAAGAAAAAATGAGCCTGGTCTCGATGAGGCCCGGAGACAGACTGAGCATGAAAGCAATGTTCGAAGCCTTTTATAGGAAGGATTAACTAACATTGATTATAACATTGATTATGATTATAACAGCTGTTAAGCAAATGTAAAGCTTCGATGATAGTTAGATGAATTTCATAGGGATGGGCGAAAGGAGCTCACGTAGAAAAAGTGATTTTAACAATTTAATCTCAAACAAATCTCAAAGCATGATTTATAAAAATTTAATTGAATATTTATGTTATAATATAATTTTATACAATTCGTGGTATGAACTTAAATCAATCAAGCCAAACACTCGTTCAATGGAAAAATTGAATTTTCATCTAGAGACTGAATTATGTAATGTCGTGATAATTTTTTTTTTAGATGGTGAAGGGGGGCAAGGGGGAGGGGCAGGTGGCGGAGCAAGATCAAGGCAAACACTTTAAGCCGCTTTATGATGTGTTAAAATTGTTGTAGCAACAACATGAACTGGCAAGCAATGACAAGCAACAGGGCTGAGAATAAGCACCAGATGATAACGATGACGATGATGTTGATGCTGATGCTGTTGCTGATGCTGTTGCTTAATGCAAGATGCACACACAGAACAGTCAACGTCACCGTCATCGTCACTGTACTCCTAGACATTTGCTTTGACTTGCATCAAGTGCGGCTGATGCGGTTGCTGCTGCTGTGAACGCATCATGACTTGCCCAGTTGCGATCGGAATTGGAATCGGTATCGAGTTTGTGGCATTTGTTCTGTGCTCATCTTTAAGCTACCCTAAAATTTATTACACATCAGAGAAAAAAACACTATTTCAAAGTATAATTTATATAATTATTAACAGTGGAATATTTACAAAAAAATTTGTTTTATTTTTATTATTTATATATTAAGTAGGATTTTTTAAGCTCAATATTAGTCCACAATAAGCTTCAGAGTAAAAATCAGCTAATAACGTATTTCAAGATAAAAGGTCATTTATAAAATTAAGAATAAATAATGCTGTTCTTTAAATTTTCAAAACAAAATGCCCACTTTCCTTATCAAAGTCGCATTTAAGGAGATAGTTTTACGTTAACTTTTATTCGATTAACTATCGATAATTTATCATCCAACATCAATATACAAATAAAAAACAAAAGTTAAATGCATCAGAATCCAAATATTCGTCTATTAAATGTCAGCTAGGGTATTTGAAGTGCGTTGAACGCGTTCAGTTCACCTTCTGGTTGGATGTGGATGTTTAGCCGCTTATTTTTGCCCGATAATTGATCATCATCAGTCGTTTTAATTGATCGCTTTGGCCCGCTTGCATTTCGCTCGGCACCGCATTTCGAATGTAATCAATCACTTTCGTGGAATTGCTCCACAGTTGTTGCCTGAATGAACTATGTGTAGCTATGTGTGCGACTGGGACACGGACTCTAAACGCTAAACTCTGTCAACCCGCTCCCTTCTCTATCCCTCTCTCTCTCTCTCTCTCTCTCTCTCTCGCTCGTTTCTCGCACTTCTCACTTGACGTTGTCAACGGGGCCGCGACTTTGTTGTCTTTGAGAATATCGTCGATTGGTATTTTCTTTCGTTTTTCCAATCATCAACGCAATTGCGTACGTGAGCTGACGCACCAAGTTGCCATTGTCATTGTCATTGTTCCATCCGTCCATCCATCCATACATCGTCTAGTTTAAAGTAGTGTGCAGTTGTTGTTGTTGCCGCAATATCGTGTATCATGCTGCGTCAATAAGTCACTCGCTGGCATTTCTGATACGCATTGCAGCAGCAGCAACAGTTGCCATTGTGTGCAACAACAACAACAACAGCAACAGGAAAATCAGTTTATTGTTTATTGTTTATTCAAATATCATTTATATGTACACCTAATTGAAACGATTTTAAATATTTAATAAACTCTTTTTAAGAATTTTGCATACTGAATTCTAAGCTAAGGAGAAATAAATGAATAATTTGCCAAAATAATAAACAAAAGTGATGCGCATTACTGTCAGAAAGTGACATTGAATTAAATTTTGTTGAATTTACAAAATGTTGTTCATATTATATTCATTAATTTGTAAAATATTATTTTTTTTAATCATATTATTTTTTTTTTATTTTTGATATTACATTTAATTTGTTGTAAATTAAAAATGAAAAATTATGTTTGAAAGGAAAAAGGTTGAAAAGTTTGGAATATTTGATTTCAAGTCGACTTCTTAAGAGTTGGAAACATATCGAAATCGACTAATGTAACATTAAAAAAAAAAATTAGTTTGCTTATCCTGCCTATCCTACTCTTGGAGAAGATAGGACCCACACACACACACTCACACACATACACACATCAACTACACACACACACGTACAGAATTTTGTCGAGCTTTTATGCTGGGCCATACTTTGAATGGTTTTTTATGACAAATATTATGACTAATTGTCTGGCACTTAAATATTTTATGATCGGCCCAAACATAGTTGGACGCCAGGGGCAAAACAAATGTTGCCAGCGAATTCTGTACCAACTGAAAGATACTCTGTACTCTGTGATACTCTGTGAATGAATATATAAACACATATAAAATTACTTCTCTCTGCAAAAATATGTTTGACTTATAAATAGTTTAAGGTACTAGAGGATATGGGATAATATTTATTTACCATATATTTGGATATAGAATTTCAGGTAACGAATCAACGATGAAATTAATCAATATTATTTTATGTTATAATTTAACTAAAAATATTTAGTACTCTAAAAGTAATCCTTAAAACATTAAATTTTCTTGTTCATTTTCAAAGAAGTCATATTAAAAGGTACATTTTATAAACTTACTGATACTATCATGATAACAGAGTATAATACAGTTAATATACTCTTGGCCACTTGGTAATTGGTTTCTGAAATTTTGTTGCCAGACATAAAACTCATCAAACCACAGAGATGAAGAATTCTTCAAATGAAAAAACTTAACAAAAATATATGAAATGAAATAAAATTTGGTTGTCAACTCTGGAGTTAAAACTAATCAGCAACAACTCAATTCATGTGTGTGAGTGTGTGTGTGTGTGTTTTGTGTGTGTGTGTGTTTTGTGTGTGGTTTATTATCATTTTTGTGGCCATAAATCAATAATTTGTTAAGAGACGCTTGTGTGGCTTGTGAAAGCAAGTTCGTTGCCTAAGTCTTTTGTTTGGGCGCAAGGAAATTCAAAGACCTTTTTGCGCTAATTTGAAAAGAGTTGTGTGTGTGTGTGTATATTATGTGTGTGATGTGCTCGCAATTTGAAAGTTCCAGGTTGTTTTTTTTTTTGTGAAAGGAAGCTATATTTTTGTTTTGGAGTCATATGCAAATTGCATTATGTTGACTTTTGGATGGCCACAAATACAAACAGAGACAACAGCCAAACAACTGAACAACGAAACAACTAAACAACGCGACAAGACAACGACAAACAACAAACAACAAACAAACAAACAGCAAGCGGAAAAAGCGTAAATCACGCGCGCCGTGCGCCACAGCTGCAAAACTTGTGTCCCCCCAAAACGCAGAATGGCCAGAGGAAAGAGCGCTGCAAGCATACAGGGATTATGGCACGAGATACCCTGTAATTTAGCTACATACATATCATAAAATACATACAGCAAATCTGAATTAAAATATTGAATAAAATAATATAATATGCTTTTGTAAAGTAGAAATTGTTTCACATTTTAAATTTTATTATGTATATTATTATTTAAAGAATATGTATACAGCAAATTTTATTTTAAAAGATTGCATTAAATTAATATATAAAATTCTAGAGAAGAAATTGTTCTATATTTATATATTAATATTTTGACTTTAGGTAGTGAAAAATAAAAACTGAAAACACAAAGAAAGCTGATAAAGAATCAATAAAAAATCGATCTAATTTTTTTTAAAATAATATTTAAAATATATACCGCAAATTTGAATAAATATATTAAATAAAATAAATATATAAAATTGTATGCATTTCTAAAGAACAAATTGTTCTATATTTTGTGATATTAAAAACCATATATATATATTAATAGTGAAAAAAGTAAAAGTGAAAGCACAAAATTAAATTGAATTTTTTTAAAAATATTTGTATATAATATTATTATATTATTAAAACTCTTATATATTTCACTGATTTGACATAATAACACGCCTTTCAGCTATTCGCCTTGAATGCAGGGTATAAATAAAGCAGAAGAAGCAGCAGCAGCAGAGATAAAGGAAGCAGCAGCAATTGCTGGATAAATTTGCTGGCTGGAGATTTGCGAGAGTTTTTGGGACTTGTGCTGTTCGCCAGCTGTCAAATCGTTCAGTGATTTGTCTTGGCAACGCGTGTGCATTCAATCAGCAGCAGCAACAACAACAACAACAACAACAACAATAACAACAACTACGTAGCCCAATTGACACTTGAGGCGTTGGCCAACAGTTGAAGGCAGCTGCTGCTGCTGCTGCGACTGGCTGCAATTTATAAACGAAATAAATTCAATTGACTTGTTTGCCGCAGCATTTACAGTTGGCAACAATTGCGGCAATGCCATAAATCGTTTGGACCAAGAAGCCAAAACGCTTCCATCTTCTAGCCACGGCAACCGGCAACCGGCAGCGACAGAAACTGCGTAACAATAAATTTTCAATGCAAACAAGTTGCGGCGCAGCAACTGGCAGAAATCGGAGAGTCGACAGCTACATTCGGCCATCTCCCAGCTCCCATCTCGCGCCTGCTATCAAGCCATGGTCATTGCTTTTTGCATCCCCAAACGTTGTCTCCATGGTTGCTGCTGCTGCTGCTGCTGATGCTGCATTTGTTATTTGAATTTCGAAAATTATGGGCACAAATTTGTTTTATTGCCAAAGTCAAGGCGTGCAATCATTAAATGCAACAGCATGCGGTCCAGGCACCAAGCCCCAGCACCTGACCGAGCACCTGAGCAACAACAACAACAGCAACAATAACAAAAGCAACAACAGCATGGCCAAGTCAGCTGGTGTGTGACAGCACTCACACATACCCTGCGAACAGCTGCAAGGCGAAGAAATAAATCACTTTGCAAATACAAATATTTGATTCAAATTAAATTTTAATAAGAATATTAGCAGATAAAAGGGTATATTGCAACCTATATGCTGGCTCAAAAATAAAAATAAATAAAAAAAATATATACACAAAAAATAAAACAAAAAAAAAACCAGCAAATTAAACAATTGAAAAAATGTATACAAATTAGAAAATTTGCAAAATTCGATTATCATGGATAATATAATAAGAAGAATTTACATTTATCTAAAACCAAATATTCAAAGATAGATAATAAAATAAGAAGAGTTTACATTTATCTAAAACCAAATATTCAACGTTTAAGACATCTAAAACAAAAATAAATATATATATATAAAATGAAAATTCGCAAAATAAAAAGTTATCCAAAAATTGTATAATAAATATAATTAAACAACAAAAAACGATAATTATAAATATAAAATTAATTTTAAATTTCTTAGAATTTGTTAAGCCCAAAAACTGAGTTCAAGCTCGTTCAGAAAGTAAACTGATCCAGCGTATTTTATATATGTATAGTATACTTGTATATATATCACATTACCATCACCATCACTAAGCTTTTTAACATATAAATATAATATATAATCTTAAATATGCTTTAATCAAATCGATCACATCTATGTATATACCTTGGTAACCATATTTCACACAATGTTAGAGTCAAATTAGTCAAATATTTCTACTTTAAGAGTTCCGTATTGTTTTTTTTTAGAATACTATACGTACTTTTGAATAGTTGTACTCGGCTGACACATGACAACATTTACAGGGTATAGAACAAAAAATCTGGCCAAGCAACTCGGCTGCGGCTGCCTGAATTATGCCTTGCACTAAAAGCGTTTCAGCTAAGTTAAATATGAGCACATCATTAGCCTAAAATTGTTACTTAGCCATGCAGCCTTCTTTGGTCTTTGTCTGGTTGTTGTTGTTGTTGTTGTTTTTGTTTCATCTGAGAGCTGGAGCTGGAGCTGAGCTGGAGCTGGGGGCTAGCCGGCGCAGTGTCTGATTAACACGTGCGCAAATTATAAGATTTTATGCATTTGCCACAGATATCTAAAAATGTTGTACGCTCTGCGCGAGATAAAAGCAAAAATGATCAAACTGCCGACACGACTGACGACGGACTGACGGACGGACGGACGGCGGCACTTGAAGCACTCATCATTTAAGAGTTATGAATGCATGTTTATGCATGTGCAGCACGCACACACACTTACACACACATACACACACAGACACACCTGTTCACATGTGGCGCACTTTTGAGCACTTTATTAGCGCATCGAGCCGCCTAAATATATGGCCAACCAAAAGTGGCCAAAATGAATGGCCATGAAATGTTGAAACGTTCAAAGCGTGCATCAGATCTGGCCCCCAGAGGGGGTTCCATATGTGTGCGTGTGTGTGTGTGTGTGTGTGTGTGTGTGGGGCGTGTGCAGCGACTCCTCAGAGAACTGACCTATATACGAATATCTTTCGCTATGCTCTGAACTTACAATAAACCAGAGTGTGTGTGTGTGTGTGTGTGTGTGTGCCACAACATTGTTGTGCGCCTATAAACTATGCCTTAATATGTGCTCTATACCCTAACTCAGCATATATATGTTATGGCGTTTTACACTTACAAAAAAAAATAGTACACAAAAAATGCAAATTTTCTTATTAGAAACAACCCTTTTTTAAATTTAAAATATATTAATACAATTTCAAATAATCTAAACAATGAATAGAATATTATATCCGTATGAATGCAATTTGTTTTTCCAAAGATTTAAATCTTGAAAATATGCTTTGATGTAAACCAACATCAGATAAAGCTTTACGATTTTTATACAGATTAAAGTTTTTTTTACATCTTTACAACTTTTTTCGGAACAAAATCATTTAAAAAATTGTTGCTTTGAAAAACATGACAACAGATTCTAAGAACGCAAATTTTTTTATTTATTTATTTTTGTTTTTTGTCAAAAATTATTTCTTATCCATATTTCAAACTCCCATAGCATTAAAAAAAAAACTGAACTGATTTTCATGATTTTTCATTTTTATCGGTTACACTCGACTGTAATGTTCTACTTGTTTTTCCAAGTGTATGTTAACCCATATAATGTATAAAGTACGAGTATTTCTTCACTTGAATAAGTACAGAGCTGCCCAATAGCCCCTGAGTCTTAAAGTAATTGAGAGATGTGCCTCCAACTGAAGCAGGTCTGCAAATTATGCAACGGATAAAAATATAACAGCGCGCCATTACAAAAAATCAACTTTTACAATTAAGGGGGGACCACATGCTTTTTTGACCAAAAAATTTAAACAAAATTTTATTTTTAAAAATGAATATATTTTGAAGTTAGAATCAATATATATAACAAATCATGGAAAAAATGCCATCAAACGTGAAAATCGGTTTAGTTTTGACAAAGTTATGGGTGTTTAAAGTATGGGTACTATAGATCCGAGAGCTTTACATGTCAAAATTTTTTGTCAATTTTGGCATGATTTTTGACCAAAAATTTGACCCCCTCAGAATCACTTTAAATGTTGTTTTTTATACTAATTAAGGCAATAGCAATCGACTAAAAATAAAAATTCAAGATTCTAAATTTTGAAAAAAAATTTTTTCAAAAATATATAAGGGGGGACCACATGCTTTTTTGACCAAAAAATTAAAAAAAAATTAATTTTTAAAAATGAATATATTTTGAATGTAGAATCAATATATATGACAAATCATGGAAAAAATGCCATCAAACGTGAAAATCGGCTCAGTTTTGACAAATTTTTGGGTGTTTGAAGTATG
>SCDY01001852.1:0-21654 GCA_004143825.1 Drosophila micromelanica | reverse complement strand
TATAAGGATAGGTCTCAACTTTCCCTAGTCGTAACTTTGCCAAAACTCAACCGATTTTGATGAAGGTGGTCTTTTTGTTCATGGTTCTGTGTCTAGATGAATTCTAAATTTCAATTCAAAAATAAATTTTTTGGTCCAAATTCATGTAAAAAATTTTCGAATATATACCCTAGTGTTCCCATATAAGGCTATGTCTCAACTTTCCCCAGTCGTAACTTTGCCAAAACTCAACCGATTTTAATAAGGATGGTCTTTCTGTTCATGGTTCGGTGCCTAGATAAATTCCACATTTCAATTCAAAAATAAAATTTTTGGTCCAAATTCATGTAAAAATTTTTCGAATATATACCCTAGTGTTCCCATATAAGGATAGGTCACAACTTTCCCCAGTCATAACTTTGCCAAAACTCAGCCGATTTTCATAAGGATAGTTCGTTTTATAGTTATGCCTAAAAAACCGAGTAAAAAAAGCGAAAAATATCGATAATAAAAGACGGACGGAGTTTTCGTTAACCGAATGGGTCCAGGATCAGCTTTCCGGCTTTTTTAGTCTCTGAAATCTACGCGTTCATACAGATAGACAGACAGACGGACAAACAGACGGACATGGCTTAATCGACTCGGCTAGTCATCCTGATCAGGAATATATATACTTTATGGGGCCGGAGGTGCTTCCTTCTGCCTGTTACATGTATTTGCACAAAACCATTATACCCCTTTTTACCCATTTTCTATGGGTTGAGGGTATAAAAAGTTGCATTCTTTCGGACATCCTAACGGACATTGCACAAACCCAATATACTAGTTTAATTTCGTGAAAGAATATGAGGAAACAGTATATCGAACAAAATATCGACAGCTTAACATTTAACTTAAAAACATAATCCAAAACAACTTCGAAATTCTACTGTTCCCCATTCGTAACAGTAGCTTATCCACTAAATTGTAATTTAACAGCAAGTTAAATACACATTTTTCTTTTATACATGCTTGAGACAAATCGCAGACAGCACTCGATAAACTGTGAGCTGCTTTCGCATTACGCATACGCACCTTTGGCCCGACCAGTAAATGCGGAAAATCTTATTTAAAGCGACGCTGAGGAACGCAGCTCAGGTGATTCGTTCAGACGAAATGAAACGAAAAGAAATCGTAAATCAATGTATGCGTGACCAGATACGAGAACTTGCCGGGCTGCCCGGCCTGACCACGGTCTCAGTCTGGTCTCGTATGGCGGACTCGCATTTCCGGTTTCTCCTTTTAAATTATGTTATCATTGAGCGAAATGCAATTAAGCGCCGATAGCCTACGGTGTGTCAATCAACGGCAAATAAAGGCTGGCAGTAAGGCACGGGCTCAATGTTTAAGCAGATAATAAAACAGAGCAGGAGGACTGAGGAGCGACCCGGAGCAGGGCAATGCGAGCGACACAAGGATAGGCAGTCAGGTACACAGTAAAAAAAAGTATAACCAAAATTGAGAAGCCACAAATCGAACTCACTAAAAACAAAAATTATGAGGTAATAAATAAAAAAAATTAAGTATAGAAATTATAATTTGAAAACTAAAAATTAATAAATTATCATTCTTTGCCCTTAATAATAATTAAATACCTCTCTTTCGCTCTCTCCCTTTCAATAAATAAAATCAAATAATATTCTTTATCCCATGGAAACGTGCTTTGACGAAATTTTAGCTCTTTTTCAAAACTTCCAGCATATTTATAAAAATACTCACATTATTAAAGTACAGTAGCGAGTTATAGTTTTTAATACTCACTTTTTAAATTTTAATATTTATGTGTACTTTGTCAAAGGTAATACGAAACAAAAACCTTTTTTTTTTTGGTTAGGTTTTACAATTTTTATATATAAAGCAGTTTTATTTAAACAACTTTATTTCATAGATAAAACATATTTATTTTATAATTAACCAAGATATTTTTTGCTGTGCAATGTTTCTCAGCCTGAGGGGGGTGCAGCATTGAAAGCTAGCAGACACGTCGGTCCTGGCATGTGCAGAGTTATCATTTTGCGGTAACCAGCGACAAGCACACACACACTCACACACACACACACACACAAGCATACACACACTTAACATATCAGTTTGCAATCCTGCAATCCTCAGCCGCCCCGGAGTGCGCAAATTGACTTTTGCCGTTGCCAATGCAGTTGCCGTTGTCATTTCCTGGATTGCACATTGCGAGGCGACACATGGCGACAACTTGCAAGACAGCGGCGGGGCACAAGCGGCACGTTCGCCGCTGCCTCACGCCTCACGCACTCGACTGTAACGTGATAATTTGTCTGACTTGTCGCACACTCACTCTCTCGCTCTCTCTCTCACTCACTCACACACAGTTACATTTGAGGATGTCTCCGCTTGTCGCTCATTGTGGCTTTTGGCCGAGATTGCCAGGCCATGGCTTACAGTTTTCTCCACTCACCTCTTGCACTATCTACTCACACTATTGCATATATCGTTGACATGCTTGTGCCACGTTCTTCTTCTTCCACTCATTCTCGTCCTTCGCTGCCATTTCCATTCAGCAAATCTGTCACCTGAGTAACAATTATAGCTGCTGGCATTTTAAGTGTATATGTGTGTGTGTGGGTATGTGTTTGTGTGTATGAGCCAACTCTTCGTTAACTGCAACACTTGATGGCTGTCTGCATGTGTGTGTGTGTGTGTGTGTGTGTGTGTCTGTGTGTGCACTCGAATCAATCAGCTTGCAGTGTCGAGTTGATAAGTCAGTTGACTTTCAATTGCAATTTTTGCCATAAATACAATTTTCATTTTTCTTTATTTCTTTACTTAATTCACTCTCCATCTCTCTGCCTCTATCGCTCCTTTCTCTATTCATTCTCTCTATCTATTTATCTATATATCTCTCAAATATCTTGAATACAAATTACATAATTAGCACAACTCAATTTTCCAGCAGATTAACAGGCAATAAAAGCTTATTTTAGGCATGTCGTAGCTTAAATACCCTAAAAGGCAATTAATAAAGCTTTAAGCCACATATTCAGCACACAAACTTAGAAGCATTTTCACGTAAATGTAATGCTTAATAAATAATGCTTATAAAAAACTAGATTTCCATAAAAATAAATATAATAAATAAAAAAGCATTGATATTTAGAAAATTATTTTGATCAGTTAGTTAGTTAGTTTTGTTATAATTTATTGTTTTTACTTTATATATATAATGATTTATAAATAAAATAAAAAAAACTGATATTTAGAAACATTATTTTATAAATTTAATATAATTTTGTTATTCATCATTTTAACTTTAATAATTTTCCACTTTTTGTATATCGATATATATACCCATAATTGTTTCATATTTAATTTATTGTGCAACATTATGCAATATTATAATGTCTAATTTGGTATTCACTTTAAGTTAAAGAAGTTAGTTGATTTTTACGAATTTAATTATATAATTTGTTTAGCTTCCCTTAAACCTGTTTGAATGCTTTTTAACAATAATTAAACCTTTGACATATTAAATAAGGAAACTAAAATAGCCTAGTTAGGAGAATAACAATCTAAGCCACGTGAAGATGTTGTTGCTTATAATATACAGGAAATGGAAGGAGGACATGGAAGGGAGGGGGAATTGGGGCAGGCTCGCATAGATCGCATAGCCATAAATCAATTGGTTTTAATGCCTGGTTGGGCACAACAGCAAATCTGAAACCTGAGTGCAAAACCGCAAGCCAAAACGCGTTTTCGATCATAAATTATGATGTGACGATGGTCAGAAGGCAGGCGGCAGGCGGAGGCTACTGGCTAGTGGCAAGCAGCAAGCGGCAAGCAGCAAGAGCCAACACCTCTTGCAACCAAAAGCGGCAGCAGCAGCAGACGGAAGCGACAGCGTCAGCCACTGGCCAAAAACCTAATTAAGCCAGGACGTAACGAGGACAACCGGAAGTGTGTGTGCTTGTGTGTGTGTGTGTGTTTGTTGGGAGGGGCATGCAGCATGACCGTGCCCCATTGTGCCTATCGCCAGGAAGCGCTCAAGTGTGGCAACAATGGTTAATGCTTAAGTAATTACAATGCCTCAACGATTAACTATGCAGGGCTATAGAAACTAGTTGGCAGCCGGGCTAATGAAGCTGCTCCACGGGCTCAGCTCAGCTCAGCACAGGAGCGCAAACAGCGTGCAGCTAATTATCACACATGAAACGTAGCGCTGCCACATGCCACATGACACAAGCCCCCTTTAATGCCCGCCCACTTTGAGTTCGGCTCGCATTTTATGAAAATTGATGTTATGAGCTCATCGATGAATGGCGCTTGCTTAGCTGATTGATTGGCGCGCTGCGTGTGGCACTTGCCACAAATGCTCCAGCTCAAGTCGACTCTGCTACAGCTTTGAGGCCACAGCTAGCCAGCGTCCAAGGACTTTTGTGTCGGAGACTTTGTGACGCGCCTCAAAGCGTTTTGGCCCATTATTTTCGCTGCCATGCACAACGCACTTCAGACATTTTTATGCTTTATGCCACATTCAGAGGCGCGACCAAGTTGCTCTTCTTGTTTTTGGTTGCTATACCCTGTACCGGTTGAAAATGGGGTGAATGTGCTTACGGGCTTGAGCAGAATCAGTCGATCTCAGAAACTTCTCTACTTATAAATATATATGAAATTTTATATAAGACAGGTAGCAAAAAAAAGTCTATTCAAATTCATTTTGTTCTTAAATATTCTACAATTAGGTAAGGTACATTTTATTTATTTATATACAGGAATATTTTATTTAAAATTTAAAGGGTTGACATTTAAAAATTTTTTTTAATGCGGAATATGGCAAGAGTGTAAATACCTTTACCTTTACCTGTTTTATTTGTTAAATATATAAAGTTTTTTATTATGTTTTATTAAATATTTTGTGTAAAAGTTTATTTCTGTTTAGAAATTAAATTTAATTATAAGAACAAAGTTCTTCAACCAAGCAACAAAAATATTTTGTACCAAAAAGTGTCGAACTTAAAATAAGAAATTATAATATTAATAATAATGGCAGTACACAGTGGTCTGACTAAAAGGCTCAGTTCAAGTCTAAAAATTTCAGTATGTTGTATGTTGAATTTTGTTATGCAATTTTCACCTTACCCAGATTTATGCAAGCCTGCAAAATTCTTCATTTGTTTTTTTCGCAGCGTGGAGTTTAGTTTATAGCAAATTATTTATATATAAAGAAATAGCAAAGAATGATCCAATCTGTATACAGAGTATCCCACCGTGAGGTACTCTCGATCAAAACACTTTAACTTGTTGTTGTTGTTGCTATTGCTGGTCGGTTGTTCGCTTGGCCAACGCATAAGCCACTTAAGTTTTTGTGGCACACGCGCCTGGAGCCACCATTTAGCGCCCCGGCAAAAGTTTTGGGCGTCATCGATGCCGGCGACGCTGCCAAAACGCATTTGCACGCGAGGGGCAGGGGAAGAAAGGGGGCTTAGATAGAGAGAGAGAGAGAGAAGGAGAGTTGGAGGTAGGGTGGATTTGCGATTGCATAGTTTAAGGCAAAAGTTGTTTTTTTTCGCGTTTCCAAATTCCGTGTTTTTTGTTGTTGTTGGCCATGGCACATAAATTGCCGGACTGTAAAGCGGCTTAAACGAATTGCCGCTCTGCCGCAGCAACAACTTGGCAGCTCGCACTTGCAGCAAGGCCCCCTTCAAGTTTGTTGTTGTTGTTGTTTTTGCCGCAAGTTTTGCACAATTTATAAATAGTTTGCTTGGTTTTAAAGTTTACTCATCTTCCCCGTTTTTTGGCTCCCTTTTCTCCTTATAGCCATTATCGAGCGCAATGCCGCAAAGTATGCATTGCAACTTGCAACTTTCTACTTGCCGCTTGCCACTTGCTGCTTGCAACTTTTTGATAGTTTTTGGCTATTTCGTTTGGTAGCAAAATTAACAAAGGAATTTCATTGGCAAATTAGATTTTTGGCGCATTGCATTTAAGTAATTTCTATCGACAGCAAATAAATTGACTCAAACCAATGAAGAAACCCTCGCTAAGCAGTACTTTATTTAAATATTTTTAGAATACATAAAACTCGTTTTTAAACAACAGTGAGTATACAATAAAATAAGAATGAACCGTTATTCAGCTAATCTAGCTGACATTTTAAATATATAAAATTATTAAACAAATAAATGTATATCACCAAAACAATATTTATAAACAATTTAATTTAATGGATATTATTCCAGTTTTTGAAAGAAAATTTGTTTTTTTCAAAGGTTAGTCTAGCCCAGTCCAGTCAAATTCAGGCTTAAACAAATAATAAAACAATGTAAAATAATTTAAAAATATCACTTCAAGAAAATAGTCAATATAAATGAATTATAAAAGGATTCTTGATATTCATTATTATAATTATTATAATATAATTATTATATTATAATTGAAAAAATAAGTCAAAAAGATCTAAAATTATATTCAAAAAATTTAAAAAATGTAGTTTAAATTGTTCCGCTATTCTTTGTTAAAAAATCATATCAAATCGTGACATAATATTATAAAGTAAATATAAGTGAAGTTGCACAATGTAAAAAGAAATCCCTAAATAAATCAATAAAAAATAAATAAAATTTGTACTGACAAAGTTTTATTTGTTTGAAATAAATGTACAGAATTATTATGAAGCACTTTTTTTGTTTTTAAGGTCTTTATTTATGTTTTGGTATATTTTTGTATATTATTCCATATTGTATTATATTATGTTCTACCACAAAAACCAAAATCTTGTTTGATTGCTCTGCCCCTAAAAATGGATCTGTAAATAACGTTAGTTCTTTAAATTAACACCACTTAAATTAAGATCAAAATCAATAAATAAAATAAAATATAAATCAATAATAAAATTAGAATATAAAAAAAATAATAATCTACAATTTAATTCAATACTACAGACAACATTTGCGTTTCAAAGCAAATGCGGCAACATTTTGCCGCTGAATGGCCATTGTGATGCATTGTGGCACAGACTGTGGCAAGCAAGTGATGCATTTAAAACATGCCGCATGGCCGTTGCTTTTGCTTTTGACAAATCTGACAAGGCGACAAAGCGTCGCCTTGATGCACCCAAAAACAAAACCACCCCTTGCCGCTGCAGCCTGATCAAATGGCATGCTTTTAGCATATTTTACATGCCAATCTCTGGGATGGAGGCACCATGGTGGGGCAGGGCGGGGTCGGGTGCCGGGTTGGGTGGCAAGGCAAGAGAAGTTGCAATGACTGCATTTATGCACAAGTTGTAAGTAAAAGTTTTCGCACGCAAAACGCAGCTCGTAAAGTAAACACACTCGACAACTAACTTTTGCCCCAGGACTGCACAGAGGGTGGGGCGGGGGAGGGGGTGCGTTGGCCACGCGGCTGTCTTTTGGTTACTGTTCTTGCGCTCAATTTGCGCATTTTTTGCGCGCAATTACTCAGCCCGGCTTAAAGTGCAGCAGCTACGTATTTGGGCGCTGGCAGCGTTCCACCAGCGTCCAATGTGGCAATGTTGCACGTTGCAAGTTCTGGTCTGGTGCTTGCTGTAGTTGTTGTTGCCGTTGCCCCTGGCACTGAGTTGGCTTCTTTGAGCTGGCGGACGAACTGGCCCCATAAGCCGCCTAAAAGGTGCAAAGTAACTGCCATAAGCCGCTTGACGTGGCAGCCACACGACGAACCTTGCCACGCCTGTAACTGCAACTGCAGCTGAAATCATTTTTTCTGAGCCAAAGCCAAGAAAAAGAAGATGATACGCTTCACAGAAAGGGAAATACCCTTACGGAATAATAAACGTAAGAATTATTTTTATATTCACCCACCAAAAATGTTTTTTGTTAATAATAAGAAAATATAGTTTAACAAATGCGCATCAAGTTGTGGTCCATAGATACGGAAGAAGCTAGTAATAGGTTAGTTTGGCTTGCTTAAAATACATAATTAAAATGTTTATCATAATGTTCCTATTACAAATATACGATATATTACGTATTCGTATTATGAGAAATGAAAAGAGAATAACTTCAAGAATATATCGCGCCAATTCTTCGCACTGATCATGTATATATATATTCTATGTTCGAGGCACACACATACAACAGTAAAATACCTTATATAAGTGTACAAAAGAGTTGTTGACACTAGCTTGGCATGCCGTCAATGTCGCTTAGACTTTGCGCCGGCTCACATTGCGTATGCGTAATTCTTAGACCTTGTCTTTTCCCCTTTTTCCCATTCTCTTGTCTTGACTTTCATTGAGTGGCTTTTAATTGGCTGCCAGCGCTTAACCCTTGCCACATAAATCTAACTCACACATGCCACAGACACCTCTCCCTCTCTCTCTCTCTCTCTCTCTCTCTCTCTCTCTCGCTCTCCCTTTTCCGTCCACCGGTAGTCAAATCGCCTTTTAATCTGCCGCATATGCTCGAGCATCAACTGACCAGGGGCAACATCGTGACACCCACATCAGGGGGCAAGGTTTTTGTTCTATTCTTTACCAAGCACAAAAGGGAGCAAAAGAGAGCGAAAGAAAGAGAGAGAAAAGCTAAACTAAGCAACTTTTGTGCAGAGTGCAAACAAGTTTTCTGTTCAAGTTTGCCGTGTTAATGGATTCAACCGGGGAGTTGTGCGTGCGGTTCCTGCTTCTCGTCTAATTGAGCGCCGTTTAAATGTGCATTTCAGAAATCTCTGAAAACTTGTATCAAACGAGCAAATTTCCTTTTATTTACTGCTTATTTCTTTCTTCATTTCTTATTCGCACAGAGTATTGTTTTCCCATTTACTATTCTCACTGAAAGTTTGAGTGTGGCGCTAATCTCGGAGAGTTTATTTTATTTTGTTTTAATTTAATTTGAAGATATACGGGATTTATTGTTTTTAAAAACTTAAATTAATGTTAATGTTTAATTGTTTTAAGCATTTAAGAAAGGAACAATTAAAGAAATGTTGGCCCGTAATAATGTATTCATATTTTCTGGCGGTAGTTCTCGTTAGATTATTTGTTTTAATTTTTAACTTTTTCTCGGTTGTTTATTCTTAAATGTTTGACATACAAAACTAAACAAACTAAAAATTTTATTTAACACACTTTTTCAAAATTCTATATTTTTTTATCAGCATTATAAAAATTGTAACTGGCTGCACTGAAAAATACAAACAAACTCTGTTGATACAATAAAAGTCTTTAATTTCTCAACAACAGCTTTTATTAATTCATCTCACCCAAAAAGATTTTGTAGTAAGTTCTTCTTTGCCCAGAAATTTTAAATGTTTTATTGGCTACGCTAAACGTAAAAAATCTCTGTTTTTTTTTTAATTATTGAAGTAATTTTTGTTCTGGTTTCGACTCTATATGCCACTTAAAATAAAACACAAATTGTAAATACGCGTTTCTCTTATTAGACAGCTTTCAGCAATGTGAGCAGAAGTAATTTTAAAATATATCAATTTCAACTTAACTTCTTTGCAACTTCTATTAAATATTAAATGTATTTACATTTAACTTCACGCTAAACTCTTTCTGACATCTAAAGCGATTTTTCATTGCAGGATCAAAGGACTGTCAGTGGCGCTGTCAATATTAACTCGATGCAAGCATGTCCTGGCACCCCATTATGCCAGCCATTTGGCCAGAGTCTACGGATCCATTGACGCACTTCATTTCAGTCAATGACAAATGACAGCTGGCCAAAAGGAAACGTGGTGGGGTGGGTGTCATAAGAAGTCGCATTACGGTCGACATATTGCAGTTGAGACGGGGCTGGGGTTAAATTTATGCGCTTGTTTGTTCAGAGTAGCGCACGGCAATTTCAATGGGTCGGAGAGTCTGTGGCATGGGGCATGGGGCATGGGACATGGGACAACTATTCATTTATCGTCTTATTTATGGGCGCATTTAAGAGCCGACAAAGCGGCCAATGGCCAACCGCCTGTCAAGCGGTATAACCAACAGTTTACAGTTCATGGCTATTGGCTGCGACGTCGTACCGTACGGTACGTACCGTCGTGTGCTATCGCTAATGGATTGCGGCACACAAATCTTTAAAATTACCCGGTAAAACTTTGAAATTAGACGTGGACGCAGCCAGCGACAACAGGCCAGGCCAACTGGCGTCAGTCTAGCCCCAAAGTCTTGGCTAATTTGTAGTTTCATATTTGATCAAAGGCCAACAAAATACGAGAAGATGTGCTGCATTCAAAGAAGTTAGAATTGCAGATATTCTGTAAAATTGGTGAAGAAAAAGCCAAGTATAAATTAAAATATAAATATAATTATATATATAATAAATATAGAAATAAATAAATATTGTAAGATACTAATTTTAAAAAATATTCGCTTGAAGCATTTTTATTTTATTGATTATTAAAGGAACTTTAAATTATTTATTTCGCAAAGAGTAGCTAAGACTCTGAAATTACATTTTTATTATTTACATTAAACTTCATAAAATATTTATACAATATTTATAAAGTAGTAAACTTATCCTGTAATATATATATTTTTCCCCAATCACTTAAAAAACAAATATATTTTTAGTATTACAGTATTACAAACCAATCATGATGAATCTTATATATTAAAATATATTAAGGTTTTTTATAATTCAAATGAAGACTTAATCTTATAAAGTTTTTCATACACTTTAGATAAGTATTACATATTATAAAAATATATACCTTTAAATGTTACATATGCTTTTGCCTATTGTGGCATCCTTTTATCATATTTCTTTAGATACAGGGTCTAAGAAAACGGGTTGCCATTTCGAACTGATTGCTCAAGTTGCAACTTGCGGTAACTGTGCGGCCAAAAAAGCGAAAAAAAAGAAGAAGAAACCCAAAAATATGTGCAGCACATGTCGCTGGCAATTTGCTATCTGGAAAATTGTTTGTGTCTACATACTTAAAGTTCTGGGCCCAAAGCACTAATTGAAGGCCGCACATAGGCCAATCAAAATGGAGGCAGCTATGCGAAAGGGTGGGCGTGGCAGCACGTAATGCGCTAGACAATGGTCAGAGACAAGAAAAATAGAAAGCCGAAAATACGTCTAAATAAAACGGCAGCTGCAATAAAATTGAAAGGAAAAAATTTATGGAGACCATAAAGGCGTAATCAATGCATATACATATACATATATACATATATATATATATATATATATATATATATATAGATCCGGACAGATCGGGGCTCAGACTCCTAACGGCTGACAGGCTACACAACATTGTTGAGAGCTCGCGCCAAATCGCAAAAGCCCAGGCCTAAAAAACGGCTGCGAATAAGTAAAGCAAAGTACACACAGACACACACACAAATACACACCCAGAACAGATACACACACACACACACCAGGCACACATTCACACCCATTGAGCTCACATGGCAAATGTAACGTAAAACGTAAAATATTCCTGAATGCAATTCCCATGCATACCACCACACACACACACACACACAGACACACACGCACACATGGCTAGTAATGCCCACACACACACACAAACACACACACAGTTTGTGTGGAAAAAGTCAAACTACAGCATTGCGGATGTTCAGGACATTCAACTGCACTTTGACCCATATTCCATTCCATTTTGTTGCAAATAGCTGCAGCTGCGGACGCACTGCACAAAAACGACCAACAACGACAACAACAACAACAGCAACAACAACCGTTACAACAACTACAACGTGTAGTTCGCCCAAGGCTCGAACATGGCCAGAAACCACCAGCTGTTTGGCAACGATTCTAGACTCTAGACTCGGCCAGTAAATCGTTTAGCTGCCTGGCTCACGATTTGGTTTGTGAGCCCACAGCCTGCTGCCCACCCATTCCCCCTGGCCCTTTTCTAAAATAAAGCGTTGATTTTAACCTGCAAAACTTCTTCTTCACATGATCTGGCCACACTGTGCTAATATGCCAGTTAAGGCCAACAAAAATTCCCATGTCACATTGCAACGCCTCTGCGTTTTGTGCCCCAAGCACAACACATATTTGTTTTGCCCACTTTTCGGGCCTTATTGATAATTTTTTATGAACGTCATTTTTTTTTTTGGGTAGGCGAGCATAACAAAAAATTACAAATGATTTATGGGTTTTTCTGGTCACTCGCTTATATTGCTAAATACCTGGAAAAATCAAATTATGGAAATATTTTCAGATACCTTGTGAAGAGTTTTAGCATATTTTAAATACTTAAAAGTTTTGGACGAATGTTGTAGAATTTTATAATTAAAACTGCAAAACGAGAGACAATATATGAAATAGTGTGAGAAGCAAAGTAAGAAGCGAATGGCAAAAAGAGAAGCAAAACAGAATAGACAGCGATAGACAACACAAAAAGCAAAGTAACAAGCAAGGCAAGAAGTACCTCAAAAATCAAATTTAAGAAACAAATAATATGTAAGAAAAATAAAACAAAAGAAGCCAAAATTAGGCGAGCAAAAACAATAATTAGGCGAGAGGCAAATTGATCTTCAAAATACATATGATAGCAGCAGAACTAGAAGTAAAATAGAACGTGAAGAAAATCGAGTAAATACAAAAGAAGTTAAAAGAAAATTTTTTGTTTAAAAAAGATAAGCGTACAGAGAAAAAAGCACTACAAATATTTTATAAAATAAATTTAACATTTTTATATATATTTTTTTATATTTAATAATCGCATACATTTCTTCTGCAATTTATGCATATAGATATTAGATTATTTAATTGAAGTTTAATTTGATTTAACAACATGCAATTAGTTCAGATTTCCGATGTCTCCATTTGGCTATATCAATCTTCAATTCAGTTTAAACCAAAAAATCCTCATGGACTGCAGAGGGCACATCGAACCAACTCAATCATATTTCATCAAACAAAAGGCCAAAACGACAAAATGGACAGCAATAAAATAAAATCCAAACAGAAAAAAACGAAAACTGTACAAAACGTAGTACGTTGGGGGACCCAGTGTGTGTTTTGGCCAGTTCTAAAGCACATTTAGGAGCGCTTGGGGAGTGGTCAGACAATTTGGCCAGGGCAGCTGCAAGGGCCCAAGGTGCAGGTGTGTGTCTGTGTGGGGCGCATCCGCAATGCAAGGTAATAAACCAAAAATACGTCAACAACAAAACCACAAAACCAACAAAAACACACATATTCACACACATACTGACAGACACACTCATTTTGCACACACTGATGTGGTTGTGTCAGGTAAACGAGGTAATTTTAATTATGGCCACAATGGAGCCACCCTCAAAATGCTGGCCAAAAATGCTGCCACCCTACTTGGTTCATCAGCATGCCGCCGGCGTGTGGCAGCAGACATTTGGCCACATTTTTCTGATATGTTAAGGGTTAGCGGACATCAGATTTGGGTCCGATTCGCTCGTTATGGATGCGCGCCAATTGCTCTTTGCGGCAGACGCAACGTTTTGCCTCTTAGCCAAATTACATAAATTAGTCGCGAGCTCTCTTCGCCTATTTGGTTTTTTCTTTTTTGTTTTTTTTGTTGGTCTAAATCAAAGCGTTGCGAAAATTTAATGGACTCCTGTGTAAAATTTGTGTTCAAAAGAAACGCACCCAAAAAAACAGGGCAACTGACAACAACAAATAAAACGAAGCGTCGAATACGTGATATTCGGACGCGACAGAAAAAATAGTAACAGAGGTACTCAATAGACTATTTGATACCCTGTACGTTAAAAGCTAAAGAAATAACAGATAGTATATAGTTAAAGATGCATGACTAGGTGAATGAAGATGTTATAGATCAGATCTTAGCTAAGCCCTGCTAAAAATATTTCTAAAAATATTTTTTAAAACAAGCCCTACAAAAATATAAATTAAATACAAATATCTAGAAAATGTTTAAATATAAGACTTAAGTCAATAAAACCGAAAATAGTTTCAAAGACATTTAAAAGGAATTTTCGTCATAAGCCAGATATAACTCACATTAACATAAGCTTATAATACCCCATTCGAACAAATCTACAGGATATAGATACCGGTGGAAAAAACTTAGATTTGGTACATTACTGATTTCATTAGAAGCCATGGACCATTGAATGAGAGGGTTCTCAATGTGGTGTGTTGGCTTGTTGTTGTTTTGTTTTTTTTTTTGTATTTGGGGTTGCCTTGGTTTTTGGTTTGGCTGTTTTTCGGCGGTGCACCACTGCGTATACGTAATGTTGCATTTTTAGTGCTCGTCGCCGTCCCGTCCTGTTACTCGTTGTCTGCGGCTCTTGTTGTACATTTCTGCTGCAGTTTGGGAATTGCTTTGCCCCAGTCCAACCCCAAAAGCTAACCCATTCTCTCGGGCTCCCCCCACCCCCCAACCTCAGACCTGGTTTTGTGCATTTTTGCGCATACCTTTGGCAGTTTTTGGCAAAGTCAAAGGTCTGCGCACCCCCCTTCCCCCTTTCCCTGGGCCACTCTGACCGCTTTCTTGTTGCGTTTCTTTTGCGGTCATAAAATGTAGCCGGTTCACCGAAACGAAATATGGGCCCAGGTCTCGCACATTGCACATCGAAAGAGGTAATTTAATTTATGATGCAGTAAAATTGAAAATCCTCCCGGGCATTGCATACACACACACACAGGGGGTAGAGAATGAGAGAGAGGGAGGGAGGGCAGCGAGGACTCTGCTTTTGGTGACATGCTGCGCATCAGGCGTTGTCCATGGCTGCAGGTAGCCTCGGCCCGTTTTGGCCTGGCCCGGCCAGGCTGACAGTTACAGATGCACAACTTGTTGGCCAGCTTAGTGAGATGAGCCAAGTTATGCATACGAACGCGTGCCACAGAGCCGCTTTGATGAGCTGCATAATGCACTGCGTGAAAGTGGGCAGCGAATTTAATATAAGTACATAAATAAACAATGCACTGACTTGAATTCTTTTAAAATAATAAATTTAAAAAGAAAAACGATTTAGGAAAATTGAAGCTATTTACCTCTTGTTAATATAATTTTAAAATTTATTGGGAACAATTGCAATTCAATTTTAGCTTTAAAAACTAAAACTGTGTATATTATTCATTTCTGTATTGTGTTATATTTTATATTGAAAAACTATTTATAATTAAATAACTAAAAGAAACAGAAACAGCAAAAAAAAAAAAAAAACTATAATTGGATTAAATTTAGTTAGTTAATAAAATTAACGATAGCTTATTATATATTATTACATACCTGGGACTAAGCAATTTGTCATCGGTTCGAAAACAAAGCAAACATGTCAGTTGATCGATAGCGAACATAGAACCCAGACTTTTTACATGTTCGATCACATTATTCTGCTGCGAGACTCGATCGAACGTGTTGCAAATGAGATTTGAATTGATTTGATTGCAACGGCGATCGAACATGCTCGTTTATACTTAATGTATGAATAAATCCAAATTTAATTTGTTATATTATAAAACCTTTTTAAAATAAGGGCCAATAATTTTCTCGCAGTCTACATTTTGTCAACGCACGAGCAGACAGCGTGGCAGCAACTGCCACTAACAACAATAGCAACAGAATCAAGAAATACAACTGCATATCAGCATAAAGGAGCGATATATAGGAGACATATATGTACATATATACATATATAGAGTAGCTACCGAAAAGCTGATAACACACTGGTCTGGACTCAAAGCTTCAACCTGGATTTTTTTTTGGTGTTGTTGTTGTTGTTGCAGCGTCTGCAAGTTCTACACAGCAGACCATGGCCCATGGCTTTGCATATTAAATATGCAACAGTCGCACGCGCGCGTTTCCCCCCTTTCGTCTCACCTGCCGACCAACACAGTTCGACCACGACAACGCCCATAAAGCACCTGGAAATGGCTGCTACAACAACAATAAAAAAGGAACAACAGAAATACGCCTATCGCAGCCGCATGCAAAAGAATTTACGAGCTGGCAACGTCAGGCAGGACAACAGCAGCAGCAACAGCAGCAGGTGCAGCAGCAGCAGCGAGGGGTGGGTGGGTTGTTCTGTGCTGCAGCAGTCGCAGATATGACGTGCATCCAATCATTTTAACGCAAATAAACCACAACAGATGGCGCTGCGTGCGCCTTGTAAGTTGACGCACGAGTGCGCCCCAAATGCCAATGCGAAACAAGTAAAGTTGTACTTGAGATGAGCATGATTGACCGGAAGATACCCTATGGGAACAGCTAAAACTTACACAGCTCAAGATTATGCTCTTTTAAAGGTAACTCTGCTTCTTTTCTTTTCGTAAGTTAAAGAAAATTTGTAAACATTTTTTTTTTTTAATAAGCCTTGTGTTAAATGTTTGATTGTTATAAAATAAATCAAAATAAATACTAAAAAATAAATTTATACCAAAAGTAAATGATTTTTGTTTTTTCTGTTGCTTTGATATAGATAAATAAATTTGGTGTGTGTGTGTATAATAATAATTTAATTCATACATATTTAAAAATTTAATTATAAATTCTTCTTAAAAGTGTATTATTCAAATAAATAATTGGAGAAAGTATTCAATATAAAATACACACAGTTTTATAGTTTTATTTTCTCTGAGATCCGCCAACAGGATAGACCTGTATTATATAAATACTTCAAAGGCTGGAAATTATCAATTAAATAAGAAGAATATACCCTTTATTTTTCGTATATTCCATGGGTACTAGGTGGAAAAGGCAGAAAAGCTGACAACCGAAAAAGGACCTGCAACCAGGCCGCAGCTCAGCTCACGGCACAGAAATGGATGCGTGCGTACCGCTTGTGGCAGCTTATCACAACAACAGCAGCAAAAACAACAACATCAGCTGCAGCAATTGCTGCTGTGACACACGGCCGTAAGATGCCCTGGTTTATGCATGTCGCCTGGACCTGCGGTCACTTGTGGCATGCCACGCCACGAGCTTACTTTCTGTTTGCCGATGCTGGCAATTGGAATTTTTGTCGCATTTACCCAAAGTGCAACGGGACACGCAGACAAACGGCGGCAACGGCGACAGCGGTGGCAGCTTGTGGCCAATGTGCTGCAGATAAATCTCATGAAATAATTACACGTGTTACAGTAAATGCTGTTAAATTGCCAGAGCCAAGCATCCCCCGTATTACCCCTGCATCACCCGCTCTACACTCGCGCCATGTTAAATGCATTCATGAATGAGTGGACTGCATAAGTGCCACAGCAGCAGCAGCAGCAGAAGTAGCAGCAACAACTTGGCCAAGAGAGCCGCGTAACGACTGCGAGTGTTTCAATTTGCACAACACACACACACACGCACACACCGCAGAGAGAGAGATAGCTATAGCCATTGGAAGCCGCAGGACTTATGCCCAATTGGGGAAAATGATTTTGTGCCACTGCGGCAAAAAATATAAAAGAAATAAAATATACTCAACAAAATTAACAAAAAGATAATGATAAAAATATATATAAAAAAAAAACAATATGAGCGCGCTTGTAATGAAAGTGCGGCTAGAAGTTGCCCTGCAAACAACTTTAGAGCACAGCAAAAAATGTAATTAAATACAAAATAAATTTGTCTCGTAAAGCTGATGTGCCACATTTTCACATTACTTAATTCAGAATATTATTTTTGTATTTTATTTTATTAAGTGTAGCACCTGTACAATTAAAGTTTTGTACTTTAACAGTACATTGGTGGAAACTATTTTTAATTTAAAAAAAAATATGTTCTGAGAATTATTATTATTTATTTTTTTACTTTTTTATTAAGACGTCCTTTTAGCGAATTGTAATTTATGCAGCCTGTCAGCTCAGGAATAGCGGTTAAATTTGTGTTTTTTTATTAATAAATAAATAATAAATTTTAATAAAAGAAAATGTTATGAATTCCAATTTCAATGTGGCGTTTATGACTTTTAAAATGTGAATTTTTCGGCTTAAAAATGGTTTGGTAGAAAAATCCCCTTGACTAAAATCAAATTTGACTTTTAAGTACCTTTTGTAAAAGTGTGACTTTTAATCTTTCACTCTTTATTCTAAATCTAATACCAAATTGCCAGCTACACAAATTCCCATTTCAAATAGTCGACAGGGTATTAAAGGGACTCATAAAGTTTATGCTTATCCTAGTATATGGCCGGCTCATATAATAAATGCGCGCATTTCGTGTGCTTTAAAAATAAATTGAAAATCAACTGCGGGCAACGCGACGCGCTCCTCATTAGCGCTGCGATGGCTGCGAAAACGGCGCAAAAGTGAAAAAGTATTGCCCGCTTTCTGGGCGCAAGTCAATAAAAGCCATTAACAATTTTAATAGCTGCATATTTTCGTAGCATACTCTTCGCTAGCAAACCACCAACCGAAAAAAATAATAATAAAATGCCATTATATTGAACACGCATCGGTATAGACATGCCTATAATATTTGTCAGATTTTTTGTGGAAATATTTGAATGACATTTATATGCTTATTGCTTCATAATAATAATTTAACAATTTCTTTTAATCAAATTATGAAATGATGAGCATGCAGAAAATATTATATAAACAAATAAAAAATTAAGTAAACGAAAACTTTTTATAAATGTTAAATTTATAAGGAACCAATTTAAGTATATGAAAACTTACAATAATTCCATACTCAAGATTTAATAAGGAGCCTATATCAAAAGTAGAAGGTAATTTCAAGGCAAAAATTGTTAGTTTATCTTTAAAATATATAATTTTATTATTAAATCGTGAAGAGTTTATAAATCAAACTATATATATATTTAATAGATAAGTTTCAGGAATAAAAGCCAAAAATGTAATAATAGCCAAAAAGTAAATTAAGTAAATGAAAACTTACAATATTTTCATACTCCAAAGTTAATGGGGATTTAGATTACAGAGCATATATCAAAAGTATGAGGTAATTTTAAGGCAACATTTGTGAGTTCCTTTTCAAACTATATAATTTTCTTATATTCTTGAAAAGTTTATAAATCAAACTATATTTATATTTAATAGATAAGTTTCAGGAATAATAGCCAAATATGTAAGCGCACTTTAACGACCAACAAGCAGCCTTAAACTCAAAAAGAAATCCGAAAAACTAACAAAAAGCACATAATATGAATGGAGGCAAATCTAGTGGTTCATAATTTATAACGCAATCACGTGCCGCACTGCCGCTGCCCCCTTCCCATCCCGCTGATGGCAAAGGCGCCAAAAATATGAATACATATATGAATAGAGAGCGACTAAATAATTTGGAAATGATTTACAATATTGCCAGGCAGCAGGCAGCAGGCAAAAGGGCTGCGACTTGTCGGCGTTGTTCATAAATCTAACGGCATGACGAAAAGATGCACTGCAGTCGAGCGGCCAGAGAAAGCCCTCTAAAAAGAAGAGAAAGCAAAAGCTACACCAAAAAAAAAAAAAAAAAAAAATAGTAAAAAAATTACTGGCCAGAATGATGTATGACTGCCAGGCGGCGTTTGCAGGCGCATCTATTTGTTTGAGTCCTTCGACAAAATTCATCACAAAGGCAAGATGTTTATTTATATGTGTAAACTGCATGTCCTGCGGCGCTAATTCAGTTATATATCGCCAGTTGAGCCTAATCTAACGGCAAACATGATCAAAAGCCAATCCCAGGCAGATGACGCGTTCTTCCCCCTCCTTTGCTCCTTCTGTTGCTGTTGCTGCGATAATTGCAATGGCTGCCATTTCAATTTGCACGCTGGCAGCCAGCTTTGATAGATGGCGCCCACCCGTTGTCCC
The DNA here is from genome assembly GCA_004143825.1 of Drosophila micromelanica. Taxonomy (NCBI): domain Eukaryota; kingdom Metazoa; phylum Arthropoda; class Insecta; order Diptera; family Drosophilidae; genus Drosophila; species Drosophila micromelanica. Next base: position 1,957 of record SCDY01001852.1, on the reverse strand, counting down.
GCTGTCCCGTTGTCCCCAGTCCAACGCTGTTGTCAAACATTTCGCGCCTTGGCCATTTGTCTCTCTTTTTACAGCTGTTGTTATTCTTGTTGTAAGCCTCTTACACTTAGAGGTATATCCGATTTAACATGAACTTCAGCATTTTATTCAAAAATTTAGTGGATTTGAATTCCAGGTGATTCTTATCAAAAAGTTAATTATATGTCAAATACAACATTAAACAAAATTATGAAAGGTTTTTGTTTAGGTTTCAATGGAATTTAGTTATAGATGAAATTTTCGTTTAATAAAATACAATTTTATTATTTTCTTGTTATAAATAATAAATAACAGTTTTTGGATAAGTTGTGTGAGCAAATTATTAATTTAGGCCCCTCAATAAAGAAAATGTGGGTTATAACCCAAATGTGATTTTTTTTCTTAAGAACTACGAAGTCTTGTTACTATAACTTAATGTAAGAATGTCAACAATACATTATTTATATATAGTTGCAAAAAAACAAAACAGAAATACAATTAAGGAGAAAATGAATGCAATAAATATAGTTCAAAGTTTTTTTTTAGATTCTTTTCTTGTCAGAAATATATGTATATATTTTTAAAAGATAAAAACATCAATTTTAACATTGACTCTTTAAATGCTAATTTCATCTAGAAATATATGTCTTACATTTCTTGCTAATAATATATTTTTTGAGAAATATTGTTTTAAATAAATTTTAAAAATTCAATTTAAATCATTGAATTTAAAGCTATCTACACTATCAGAATTAAGAGCATTTAATATTCGTTTAGGCCTAGTTATTTAGTTTTTTTTTTTTTGTTGTTTTTTTTCCGGCGCCTTAATTAAAAAGCTGCACGCCGTTTTACAGCTACACTTCTCAGTGCAGTTGCAGTAGTTTCTAAAAGAAGGGTGGCGAAGAGGGGGTGGGGGGGGACAGGCGGGTGTACGGTACATGGGTTTACTGGTGCGAATACCGGCAGTACTTGTATTTATGACTTGGCACGCAGCGCAGGCATGATTTACAGTTTATTGAGAGAAACAAAGCGAGCGCCAAGAATTAGCCGCAATGGCTCATCAATCATTTTGAGGGGCGAACGGCGAAAACAACAGAGAGCAGAGAGGTCCACCTTTTTAGCTGTAATCCTTTTCGTCTGCGCCGGCACTTGGGCACTTATGACTCGACTGGCTTTATGGCCATATTATGCTTAATAAAGCTGCCTTTTTGTTGCCACTTTTTTTCTTTCTTTCCGTACTGTTTTTTTTTTCTTTTTTGTTTATCTATGCATCGGTTCAGAGTTTTATCTGCGAGTCGCGTCATAATGGGGCAGCCATTGAGCTTGGCTCCTGGAGCCGAGCGCGTGATTTATGTGATTACTTCAATGCGGCGGCGTTGCGCCAAAAAAAAAATATATATATATATAAAAAATAGAACCAAGAAAAACAGAAAGAGATACATAAAAGTATCACGCATAGATTGGCCATTGGAGAGCCCATTTTGAGCCAGCTTCCAAAATTTAAGCATGCAATAATAAACTGAAACGGGCGCCGGTCCATAAAATGGACATTGACTGCAAACATTTTGCGGTCGCAAAATTGTCGTCTCTCGGCAGTAAATAAATAAATATATACATAAATATCTGGCGTTGTCTTCGGGGCAATTAACACGTGCACTAGCTGCAATATCTGCGCCCCCTCTTTCTGTCTCTCTTAACTCTATGTGCTTCTACGCAACTGTATCTCTCACTGTTTGTCTCTGTTGTATCGCAAAATTTAATAATATTAATAACTTAATTTTTATTTGTCTATTGCTCTTGGTTTCTCTCTGTAAATAAATGTGCCCTCCCCTGTCTCTATATATATTTTGTCTTCCGTAAATTCTCTCTCTATCTCTCTCTCTCTCTCTCTCTCTCTCTCTCTCTCTCTCTCTCTCTCTCTCTCTCTCTCTATCTATTT